>JALIZF010001681.1:0-210000 GCA_029948255.1 Telmatactis stephensoni
AATAAATAAATAAATAAATAAATAAATAAATAAATAAATAAATAATAATTAATTAATTAATTAATTAATTAATTAATTAATTAATTAATTAATTAAAGGAGAAGGTGCATCATCTACTCCCGGCATTGAATGCTCTTACAACATTTCAACACTTACTTGGTACAGCAGATACATCAACAGGGATATAACCCTCACAATCACGAGAAGGCGTGACAGTAATGCTACGATCACCTTCAATGAACACTCGATATTGTCCTGAGGGATCCTGCGCTTTGAAGACAACTTGACGATGAAGTTCGGGTCTTTTGATGATGGCTTTGAAACGGAAGTCCTTCTGGTCTCCCGTGACCAGGTATTCACGGTGTTTTAGGCTTGAAAACAACTTGTATGGGATTTGAGCATTGTTAATAAAGTTGATAGCAACGCATTTTGCTGAGGGAGAGAAATTTGAAATGCTTTTGTCAGGGAAAGTAGATGTAAAAAAGAAAAAAAGAATGAATGAAAGAGAGAAAGAAGGACAGAAAGAGAGAAAGAAAGAAAGAGAGAGAGAGAAAGAAAGAAAGAAAGAAGGAGAGAAAGAGAGAAAGAAAGAAAGAAAGAAAAGGTGGAACAATCGATGGAAGGAAGGACAGAAAAAGATGGATAAATAATACAGTTGATAGAGACGGACAGGCACGTCGACAGAACAAAGGAGAATTACGTGAACAAATTACAAAAAAAGGGATAAAGAAGAAAAAATGGAAAGAGAAAGAAAAAGAAAAATGAATGAGAGAAATGAAAGAAAAGCCAAAAAAATGAAAACTTACTCTGTTTCATGTCTTCTTTTTCATAGGGCTTCTTCTTCTTAAGCTTCGATTTTTTAGGCTGTCCTGGTATCTCATTGTCATCAGGTGCTACAACACCTTTACAATTCATTTTTGGGTTTGCACCTTTAGGCATAGGCACAAACAAAAATGAACATCGTATCAGGTAGTTTTCTCCCTCCTCAGGGAAATCAAGCACTATGGCCGTTCCATGTACATCTTTTTCTTTGCTTTCACAAGCAAACCACATATTGTGGTTAGTTGCGAGGTTATACGCCGTTGGGTAAGTAGTAGTCTTGAAAGGAAGCAAGAATGATTCTCTCTCTAAAGAAAAAATGTATAATAATCCGTATTAAAGTTCATCATGAGTAAGTGAGCACCCCTATCTAGATCTCTCTCCACTTCCCCTCCCCCTTTAGGTAACTTACGTAATTAGTGTGCATGTCGTATAGAGTCCCTTCGTTACTCGGTGGTCGTAGCCGGCCAATTCAAAATCTTTTGTTCATCGTCGCCGTCGTACATAGCCCGCCGAGTTAACGTTCATACGAGTGTCTTGTTATATTCACAAAAGGGAATCTAACTCTTGCATTTACATAAGACGCTGATTATGTCATTTCAGAAACAGTGGAAAGTTTAGAGAATTTCCTCAAAACCCTTCTTATGAACTTTTATCAGAATTTGTAGATGCTATGCTCGTATGTCGTGCTTAAATATTTTTACCCTAACCTTGCTGGCGTGTGCTGAATTGCAATGAATTCTGGGGAAACTCCGGGAAGGTGAATTCAAACATTTCCACTGCGCGCGTTGTGAAAATGGTTCTAAAAAAAGTCAAAAAGTGGAGCAACGTGACATCACATTAGATCGCAAAATTCTCAACCCCTATAGGTAGGCTCTCCTTCCTTTATTCATAGAGCCAATATCGTATGAATGGGAGAACGGCACAGTCACCGCACGGTACAGTTACGGCTGGAATATCGCATGTTTTTACTGACTTACGACACTGACATGGTCACGGTACGCCGCTGTAAGTTTCCCACTGATCGCGCTTTTGTTCTATGGAAAACAAACTTACTAAAACGAGGAGTTCCATCATCACGGGCAAGTACATATCGATAATTCTTTTGGAGTACGAAGTAGCCAGGTACGCAAGCAGATTCCAAAGCAAAGCCTGGCATGTGTGCATTGTTTTCTCTGGGTATAAAGTAGTTGCACGGGCCTTGGAGTGTCATGTGACTTTGCATGGACTTGAAGCAGAGGTTAGTAGTCCTGTTTATTTGGCTGGCGGGTAGGTCGATTGAGTGAACGGTGTAGTGAGCACCAAGAACGACTAAGAAATCAATGAATATTTTAATATAAATCAATCAACAGCGACACTATTTAATTGTGTTCTGGGCTCCTAAAAGTCTTTCTAATTTTGAAAAGACACTTGTGATTGGTTTTCTTATTTTCACACAGCAAATCACGTGCTCCTTTCCGAAATCAAAAAGATTGTTAGAACATAGTTCGTGTCGCTGTTGCGCAGACAAAGTTCTGTTAGTAGGCTTAGCATGTTTAATTTGTCCGACAAATGGTCGTTTAAGGTTGTTGGTCGCTTATAGAGGTTCCAGTTTATTATATATTTACATTAACTCTGACTCACTTCTACTTGCAGTGCCCTCTTTATAAACCAAACTCCTCGCCACCTCGTCTGCGTCTTTCCCACCTCGAGGTTTATAAACAAAAACGTAACCTTGCTTGGAAGCAGGGTGTGTAAACTTGCTTGATTGAAAGGAACTTTCCTCCAGGTTTTTGTTTTTTTCATCTAATGGCACAATATCTGAAGCGGATTCCTTTGTAGCAGCGTTCATCTTCGCATCTTTTGCATTCTTATTTGCGGCAGCTGCTGAGCTTGATGAAGAAGACGATGCACTCGAGCTAGAACCTGCTGCACCTCCTCCGGCAGCACCTCCACCGGCAGCTCCTCCTCCGGCAGCACCTCCTGCACTTGCTCCGGCTGCTCCTGATGAGCTTGCACTACCTCCCCCAGAGACCCCAGCACCAGCGGCACCGCCGCCACCGCCACCTGCACCGCCACCTGCACCGCCACCTGTACCACCACCTGCACCACCACCTGCACCACCACCACCTGAAGTGCCAACCCCTCCTTTATTGCCATTTACGTTTCCAAGCCCGGCCCCTCCTCCACCATTCCCGTTTTCCCCACCAGCACCAGCACCAGCACCAACACCGGCACCAGCACCGGCACCAGCACCGGCACCAGCACCAATGTGTTGGACAATCACTTTACCATCAGGTCCCATTACGTGAACATTCACCATATGATGGTGATGATAACGATGATGCAGATACAATTTCATCAACAAATCTTTGTTGATTACTTTATTTATCGTCTCACGCGCGGCCTTCGCGGCAGCACTAGCGCCTGCCTCGGCACCCATTGCCTTTCCTGCTCTTGCACCCGCTCGAGATCCTGCACGGTATCCTGCTTTCATCGCTGAATAAGCACCAGCTGCGGCACCAGCCCTGGCTCCTGCTTTTGCAACAAGTCGCAAAACATTTGCGACTGAAGAAGCAGAAGAAGAAGAAGAAGCATTTTGATGTTGTTCTAGGAGAGATGAAGAATTACAAACTTTTATGTCGCTATATTTCAGTTGCCATGGTAAGTACTTGGTGTATGCAACACCAAGTGTATAAAATAGATTGTATCATCTATTGATACATCTGATGGTTGCATACACCAAGTACTTATATGCTTGAGCCCGCTTAGCTTCTTGACAAAAGGCGCAGTTATGCAGTGTGAGCTTCCTTTTCAAGAAAGACCCATGTTTTTAAAATCGGTTTTGTATTGTTCATACTAAAACTCATTAATAATTCATAAGCAAATAGACCAATTGAAGACGTACATTTGGTCACGTGTTGAGACCTTTATACCAGATATAAACACTGATGCATAAACATGAGTGTTTTATCGAAATCAGTTAAAAGACTCATTAATAAAACATCAGAGTGTTTTAACTAACTCTGATAAAAGTGTTATATCAGTACAAGGTCTCAGTATAGTTGTCGGATCATTGACCTCGTACAATACCGACAAATCTTTTAATGACATTCATGCCACTCTATTATGATGCTCAGAATTTTTTTTACGTGTGGGATGAAAATTTGATTATTCTGCGCATGCCTATATGCACGAAAAAAATGATAAGCTTATTTCTTCAGTTAAGATGGATTTTTTATAATAAATTCATTGCTATATCTATATCCACGATAAAACACTCCTGCTCGTTTTTAAATATTACTTTTAAATATTACAATTTATGCTTTTCTCGTGGTATTTCTGAACAAAAATTTATCTTGACCCCGATGTGCGCATGTCATTGCAGCTTTATCATCAAACTTCAAATGGTTTTTTTTTCTGTACAGCAAATGCGTACATACATGTGATATACAGGTCAAACTATATAATCAACAATGACCCAAAATGGTAATAATGCATGTATTAGAACCTAGTGAATTATCCCAATAAAGTGACCAAAATTGACCAAATTGCACGTCATTACATCGTACTTGTACGAGATAGGGTGGTGTGATTCAAAAGAAACAAACAAACAAATAATAAAAGAAGGGATAATAAGCTATAATACATGTTAAAATTGAGGGCGCTTATAGTCTGGGGAAAGGGACCTTCCGAGGCTTATACCCAGCAGTTTACGGAATAACCCGTGAAGCATACGTGTAAACTCCAAACAACACGAAAATGACCTAATTAATTTACTCCATGAAAATATGCCAAAACGAAAAACTCGCCCATTTTTGGCAATTTTGTGAAAGGGTATAGTCCACGGTTTTTGGTGAAAAACAATAGGTTTTTGCCGAAAAACGACAATTGTGCGATAGATTAGCAATAGATGTAAATAATGCAACTTGTTTTGTGAGGAAAGTTGTAAAGAAAGTTGCATCGTTTGACCTAGCGATTACAGATCCTTTACTCCTTAGCGATGTCTCAATTTCTTACCGCTAAAAGATGGTAGTGCAGTCCATAGATATTGGGTCGATATCGGTGCTATGAACTTTCCACTTGGTGTTAGTACAGCAACTGACAGGTGATCACCTCCATAAAACTCTTTCATTACTGCTTCAAGGTAGTAGTAATTGCCTTTTTTTAAGTATACTTCTTTAGAACGTTGCTCCGGAAACCTTACAAAATAATCAAGATAAAGTCAAGATACATGTTTATTGAGAGTTGTTCCAGAATACGCGCGCCGGGAAATAAAGTCGTACCAAAAGACTAAGGAAGCGAAACTGGTATTGATGTCTGCGCGATGTACTTGGTGATTAAGGATACTTTAGTAACAGTAAGTTGACGCCATAACGCGCTGCGCAAGCAATAAAATTTGATCGCCGGAGGAGAAACGGTTCGTGCCTGCGTGCGAAAAAAAATCCATTTTCTGATATCCCTGCGCGCGCGATATGGTGTCAAATTCGTGTTACTAAAAATAACCTTCAGCGCCAAGCACATCTCGCAGGTATACGCTCACAAAATAAGGCATCCAAGAACTTGGAAAAAAAAGGCATCCAAGAAGAAAAGATGCGCGAGTTAGCAAAACCCTAACACATCAAAGAGGCACCTTGAAATCAAATGGTGCACGAAAATAAACTTTATGTCTCCCCCCCCCCCCCCCCGGCTATTCCACTCTATTTACATTAACGCATTAATAGTGTGCCTGCCCGCAATATTCTAACTTTTGAGACAATTTCTAACTTTTGAAACAAATATGGGACGCAGCACAGTGCCGAGTTTAGAGTACAAAGGTATCTTGGATCGTTACTGGGAGTTCAGGTGACGGGTTAATTTTGTTTAAACACATCAAAAAAAATTGTCGCGCAAACGGCCTCAAGTCCACGTGACTAGACCGAAAAGGAGCACGGGCCACTCTCCTTTTGGCTTTGCTCTTGATTTTCACTTCAACAAATGAAGTTCTTTAGTGTATCAACAGGGTCTGGATGGGTTAACCGACTTAAATAACTGACTACCGACAAACTTGGGAAAAATTTACTGATTACCGATCGACAAAAAATATTTACTGACTACCGACATTTTAGTAATGATTCGGTTAGCCATATCAAGTAATTAAAATAATTATTTATGGAACGTGGCTAGTGCTGTGACCTTCTTTCGGGGTAGTAATGGGGTCAATTGACAACTGATAAATGGCCAAAAAAGCCACTGACAACTGACAAACAAGGCTTTTCTGTACTGATAACTGACAACAAAAATGGTAACTGACAACTTTGTTTTTGTTTCTTATCTAAAATGTACAGATAAAATCTTAAAAACTCGTATAAAAGCCGCTGAAAGGACCACAAAATGGCACTTATTTGCTTTTGGGTTCCCTGTGTCGACTTTGAACATGTCTGCTGAGTGAATGTTTAGATTGTCTGGACTCTAGTTCTGGTAAATATTTAACTGGCCACGTGTAGCAAGTATATACTGGCTCGGATTACTGTTGTTTTTGTGGCCGAAGACAAACGAAGGGCAATTTACACCTCGAACATTCCACAGGAAGCCCGAGTAAAAACTGAGATGAAGCCGGTAAACACAACTGAATGCCGGTTAAGAATAGGATCAGTAGCCAGTTTCACAATAGCTACGTACTCTAGATACGCCCATATAAATAGTGAAAAAGCAGAGTATTTTTGTTTATAGGGGTATCAGAAAATGAAATATTCAAATAATATCTTCATGTAATATATTTTGTGCCTTAACATGTACATGCACGATGGTCGACCTTGTAGATCCTCTTGGCATCACAAATTAAAAGCAAAACAAAACATGAAAAAAAAAACGTTTTAAAAGCATCTTTTAAATAGTGATTTATTGCTAAAAACATGCGCAATGTGAAAAAGACTGTTATAAATTAATGTTTAACTAATATTTTACTGACAAACTAAGAATTGTGCTGACAACTGACAAATGACTTAATTTTTAGCTGACAACTGACAAACGAGCTAAATTCTGACTGACAACTGACATCAGATCCCCCCCATTACTACCCTCTTCTTTCCGGCCTGGGCATAGATCCGGCATGCAAGTCAAGATATAAATTTCAATTGTAATTTTCTGAGTGTTCTGACAATTCCTGGCTTCATGATACTTATACATCTGTACTGTTTAATCTCATTCTACAAAGGGAATTACGAATATTTATAACGACTAGCTATTTCTAATAGAAAGTGAATTGCTGCGAGCAGAAAACAGCTGGTGTATCCACGTTAGCAGAACTGTTTCCCTAAAACTCACGAAAGTACACCGCTTTCTCTGATATATGAAATGTTTCTTGTCTATCTCCTGTGTGTTGTGTGACGAACACTGCTAGTTGACCTTCAATATTGAACTAGATGCACTCGTGCGTTGACTCGTGCCCATGTAAAAGGGAGCCCAAAATCGGCTTAAAAAGGACATTTAGATTAGCTGCCGCTAGAGTAAGAGCGATTGATATGTTGTCGTTAATAAACTTTTTAACAAGACGCACCTCGAACCGTACACTGGTTGCCTGTAGTTCAACAAGCCGCAGTAGTCAAGACCTTTAATTTGTCTGTCAACAGCTATGGATTAGCGTTTGCAAAAATTTTGTACCGCTGATCGAATGTATCGCGTGTTCGTCTAGTGACATCCTTGAATCGACTCTCGATACGGTATGGACTTGAACCGCTGATCATATGTATCGCATGTTCGTCTAGTGACATCCACAAATTACACTGTGTTCAGAATAGGAGGCTACTCGCTTCGCTCGCAGCAATAAAACGCACTTTTATAAATATTAGACTTACATTTGTAATATTTCGATGGTTTAACTTAATGTATTTTTAATGATTAACCTATATTTACCGACAACTGACACTAAGACCGAAAATTTTAACTGACAACCGACATGCGGATCTTCCCATCCAGACCCTGTATCAAGGTCAAAACAAGCTGAATTTGAATTGCCCTGTGGATATTTACGTGGTTTTCTATCTTTAGTAATTTCTACCCATGATCCCTTTCCGGGGAGTCATGTAGGCTTTTGACGACAACATTGATTGAAATAGGTGGATACTTGTTCTTACTTGTTGTATTCTCCAGAGTCTGCAAAATAGACTCCAGTGATTTGTGCAATCAACGATTTGTGTTCGGGGGTTTCATCACTGCTTATATACAGTTTACTTCCGCCATTGCTAGCTAAAATGATACATTATCAAGAAAAAGAAGGAAGAACGAATGAAAACAGTTTGAAATAAATGCATTAAATGATAAAATAGTGTTCGTACAATCTTTACAATGAGATGTATTGAAAAGAGCTGTCATGTTTTCGAAGAGAACTGAGAAAACAAAGAAACAAAGAAAAGAAGGAAGGAAGGAAGGAAGGAATTAAGATTGAAGGAAGGACGAAAGTAAGGAAAGAAAGAAAGAAGTGAAAAGAGCATAATTAAATTATTTATAGAATTAATTATATACAGAAAACGTGCTTACACACAAAAAAGTAGTAGTCTCCAGTTTCTTGGGGCACAAAAAAACCTCTGATTCGTGTTCCAAAGTTTTCTCCCCAGTTTTCAATCTGATGGAAGGAACCAGCATACCCCCTCCATGTGGGTAGATAGGGATATCGATCACTATTAAAGAGTTTGTCCAACTCAAAAGTATCTAAGCCCGACCACTTTTCAATGTAGACACCGTGACGTCGCTTTACGCCTGTGAAATGAAAAACAATTCTGCACTGAAGGAGGATTATTCTATCGGACTTTCTTATTCTATCGGTGGAGGTGGGTGGGGATTGTACTGGGGGTATAATCCTATTTTCGTATACAATGCATGTGTACTCTGTTAAAGACGACATCAAGCCCCAAAACCATACTCTATCACTATACAGAGGCACAGCCAAGTATAGTCCATATATGGGAGCACCCCCGGACGAAGTTATATTTCCGTTAAATTCTGTTAGCCCGAGTAAAGCAATGTTAGATGAATTTAAAATAATCCTTTACTCGGGTAACTTTGCCGGCGAAACTCAAGCCACAGAAGCCAAACTCAGTCCCAAAAAAATAAGGTTAAGGACTTTTGTAGTATATGCTTTTGCCTGTCTTATTTTCCCAGTACTCTTCTATTTTCTGGGATTTCTGTGGTCAACACGCGGCCGCGCGAATGCCCGCGAAAACTCGCGCATGTGCAGTCGCTTTGCTGCGGTGTTGGTGCGAGTGGGATGCTTGAACTCGTGATCAAGGCCGATAAGTCGTAATTAAGGACTAAAATGATAAGCTTTTATAGGCAATCAGGAACTCAAATAGTCCTGAGCTGAGCTGAAAACAACATAAAGAGAAGTGTTTGCAAGTCTGTGGCCCTTAATTTCAAAGGTTTTTTCGACTATTTTCATATAGTTAGGGCTAAAAGTTGAGCAAATATCTGTTGATAACATTCACCTGAATTTCAAACGTTACTGTTTTTTTCATCAAGTCTGATAATTAGCGTAAAAAAAAGAAAGTTAAAAAACCAGAGAAATTAAAAATGGGAGTAACGTTAGCCCTTATCTAATTTTCGCTTAAAAAAATCATGACACCTAATGCTTGAAAACACCTTTCTTCGATAACACTGAAATTGTCAACAACTGCCACGATATCTATCATAAAACCAATTGGATATAACTTTTAGGTGACTTTTGCAATCGAAAAATTAACATCTCAATTTCAAGAAGTACTAATGCATAATTAAACGTTATATTGAGCAAAAACTTACCGGGAGCGAAAGCCCTATTGTAATTAATAGTACTTGTAGCTGATTCCATATTTTACCCCCAATACAAATAAAAACAATATATAGCTTTTTAGCATAGTTACACCTCTACACAATCCACTGAGAAACACTACATAAAGTGCAGGTGTGGAGTTCACAGTCTTGTTGACACGGCAAACTGATACTTGTTAATCAAGTAAATACACCACCAGAATGAAACTTGCGGGTAACAACCTAATCGGACGTACAGCGGCAATTGATAGAAGGCGATTGTTATCAATTAATAATGAAAAATATATTGGAAATCCCAAACATGGGATCAAACATGGAATGTAGTGGAATTGCAAATCTGCAATTCTGTATTCTTTTTCCTTACAAAAGGGAGTCTTCTAGTCTATCTGGTAGAAGAGATTATAGCGAAAAATAACACGATATTGGATGCGAACCATATAACTGAGCTATCTGACAATTTGTGCGGGAGTAAGGATGGCACAGTTTGGTTCAATTCTCATGCAGTGATCTCGCATCCTTGTTTCGTACTTCTTTCCTTTTTGTGAAGCTTTATAAGTTTAAATACCCGTAAAATGAAGCACTGCTGGAAGGAGGGGGTAAAATGAGCGCACCGTCGGCCTCACGTTTATCAGTAACTCTTGAAGGTAACTGGCACGAGTTACCAACGTGAAATAAGGTTACTTTGCCTTTACAGTCTGACAGGGAGCCACAGAGGTCATAGGGGGTCTTGTGAAACTTCAATTTATTATCTCTCTGGCAGTAAGCGGAGTTGTGCCCTAACTGGCTCCTTGTCTCGACTTTCCAATTTCAGTGTAGAACTTTTCGAAACGTGAAAATAGGATAAGACGGAGCTGGGGGACGATAGATCGAGGGCGCACTGTTATACTGCTCCTAAAAGATGCCTTTCTGGAGGAAGGCACATGATATTTACAAAAATAACATTTTTTATTGTGTCAAAACCATTTGGAAATGTTCAACATAACTTTCAACTAGTGTTAGATACATTTTTGTTGAGATCGAGATCGAGTTTCTCTAAAGCAACATCAAGTCAAATAGTAAAAATTTAGTAAAATTTAGTAAAAATAGTAAATCTTCTCCAACTGTTACAGCTCTGCCAGGCTAAACACACAAGTTGTGTGAATAGAAATTGTAAAATAGATCTTAAAGGATTAACTTCGATAAAATTGTACAATATCTGAACCAGAAACGAAGCGTAGATAAAATGAATTGATAAATAATGAATAGTATAATAAAATGTGCCTGTGGATAAGTAGCACAGCGGTATCTGGGCAATGCAACTTTCCCAGAATTCTTAACGAATTGTATCAGGAAAATCAATTCCGAATCAATTTTGCTTTTTCACATCATTCAAAATGTTTATGCCCTGTGGCATCGCTTGCGCGCGCAGAACCGATTCCCGGGAATTGAGACTGGGGAAGAGTCGATACCAATCTCCCTCTCGAACCAAACTGTAAATAATAGAGAAAGGAGTCTGGGTAATTAGATTAACTGATCCTTTAGATTTGATTTGACTTGAATGAAGTCCACCGAGATTTGATAATAAACGTATTGGAATTAATTTTCTCACTCGGCAAACAACAATTAAACTAAAACCTTACCACATAGACAAAACAATCCTAGAAAGAATAAACATCGAAAACAATATTTCTCTTTCCTATTAAACAACAAAGGAATTTGAAATTGATAAGAGTAAAACCAGCCATAAACAATTTCAAAAGACATTTTTAACAGGTAAATAACAGGTGGCAAGAAGTTGCCTTTGGTTTTGTCTTTCTTCACAAAGGAATTTCATGGCGGCTTGAAAGACCAAACTCTTGGAATTCTCGCAAAACAAAAATGGACAAGAGATGACAGCGAAGAAGATATGGGTTTTGCTACATTGTTAGTGTTTGTTCTTGTGGCTGTTGTCGCCAAGGCACAGTACTACGACCCAGAGTTGTTCGAGGAAGACGGCAAAGGCGAGGCGACAGGTACGAGATTTCATCAATTTGATCAAATTCTTGTTTTGACTGTTAATACTTCGGTTTATAATATTTCAGTTGTTTTGACTCAATAGTTTTCAAGTGATTTTGGGAAGATTTTTTTAATTTTCAGGGAAGGAAAACTACATTTTCATATCGGATATTGTTGTATTTGATAGGTATTTGTTAACCTTCTGAAATTAATTGCCCTTTTGTTTAATTTTATAAAATTCAAAATATAATACAATACAGCTTCTTTACAAATCTGCAAAACTAGAAAATAATGCGAAAATTTCGTTTTTTCTCGATGATGTTTTTATATTCTTACTTACAAACATATATACGGTAGCCATATCAATTTTCTGTCAAAAAATCGGTCGAAACTGGTAACGATATGAGTCTTGTTTTTCGTTGTTATATTTTTGACTTTGGGATCTAAATATCAACAGTAACCAAACTTGCATACCAGAACTGATAGATTTAGAAGTATATTCTTGACTGCCATCTACAAGATATGTGCTCTGAATTTAAAAAGCTGATTATAAAAGAAATAAAAGAAATATGGTTTTTCAGTTGTTTGCTTGAGGGAAATATGTCTTCTGTAAAATACTTGAAAAGTTATAAGATCTTTGACCTTGTAAATGGAGAAGAAGAAGAAAATTCAATCATAAGAAGAAACTATATAACTGTAGAACCCTAATTAACAGGAAAACCCTATTAATTAAGAAATTAGGGCTGGTGATTTTCTCCTGTTCTTGTATTCTTGAAAAAATATTGATTTTACAAGGCAAAAAAGACTAAAATAACAAATTTCTTGCATTGGACGGAATTTATCAAGTTAATTATCCAAACGCAGAAAGTATCATCCAACCTTGATTTTTTTTAGTGAATTGTTTTTAATTTGGTATTTTAAATTAATCGAAGGTCATTAGTCATTGAGATATGTTATGATGAAATCGCTGCGCACAGAACTATGGGATACATGCATATAAGACCGTACAATTTATCAAAAAAAAAAAAGATATAAATGATTATTGTTGATATTGAGTAGTTTCACACTGACATTTCTATAATGACAAGCATGTTATGCAGTGCAATGTAAGGAAAAAGTTTGATTATATAAGCTAAATTGTAAGGCTGGAATTAGAATAACACAAGGAGTATATTTGACGCTATGCAAGCTCAATTTTTTGTAGTGGATATGCCACTGCGTCATTAGCAAAAACACAAGGCCGAGGAGATTACCTATTTCAATAAACGTTGTCGGTATCAAGCCTACGCGACTCACCCGAAAGGGAGTATGGGAAGAAATTACTAAGGTTTGTACAACCACAAAAATCCCACACGATTACTCAAATTCAGCTTACTCTGACCTTATACACTAAAGAACTTCATTTACTGATGCTAAAGTCAATACCAAAGCGGAAAAGAAAGTAAAGTTTTGCTACTTCCCATACTCCTTTTCGGTCTAGCCGCGCGGGTTTCAGGTCTCTCGTACGACAACCTTTTGTGAAATAGGTGTATACAAATGTACGATTTTCGACAGTGGAAATTATTCTCACTAAAACTACATTAACCTCATTCGGGGCATGATGTTCCATGCTGAAATTCAAGTAATTAATCAACAACAATAGAAGTTGTGCGAAGAATGCAAGAACGCAGGACTCACAAGACAAACAATTTCGCTTCGAGTTTTCAGTAACTGTCTGATATTTTTTCTGAGTAGAAACTGTTTCTGTCTCCTCCCAACTTCCCAGGTGCTGTTAAATAGTTTTGGCGTCTTTCGGCACTCTTTCACGTGATAGTCCTTCATATCATCTTGCATATGTACTTGCAAAGTGTAGAGTGGACATTACGTAGTAATGGACTACTGCACGTTCTATTCGGCAAACTCAATGACATAGACACAAAAATTAATAATATCGTCAATATGAAAAAATGTGATTTTTTTTTCAGATCCACTGGAAGGTGTCCCACTGGAAGGTGAAGTCCTGCAAGATGAGCCGAAACCACCGGAATCTAAAGACACTCAAGCCAAGATATCCAGCAAAATATCCAATGCAGCGGAGACAAAACCTAAAGAAACGGTAGAAAGCTTGTCTAGAGGTATTCTTTTTAGATATAACAAAGTTGTCTTCATAGACGACTTTCAAAAATGTCGGCCTAGTACATGAGAACGAGGCCACAAAGGCCTTGTTACCAGAAAATATGCGTGGCGACACTTCTATTGCTATCAAAGACGATGTGTTCCTTTTCCTTTAAAATACTTATTTTATGTGCATTTTACAGGATAATTTTTATATGTTTAGAATCATTTGATGCGATGTTGATTTTGGAGGCCTTTCTGGCCTCGTTATCGTGAACAATGAGCCCGCCATTTTTGAAAGTCGTCTATAGATTGCACTGGAACAATACTTAGTATATTTGTGGATACAACGAGAGAATAGCACGCTAAAACACTCATTAACCAATCAGAGGGCCCGTTGTACTGTAGCTGTTACAAACTATAGATACTACGAGATTCACAGGGAGCCCGGCTTTTAAGAGTCGTAAACGAATGCACAAAACCTTAATTC
Source organism: Telmatactis stephensoni (assembly GCA_029948255.1). Classification (NCBI taxonomy): domain Eukaryota; kingdom Metazoa; phylum Cnidaria; class Anthozoa; order Actiniaria; family Isophelliidae; genus Telmatactis; species Telmatactis stephensoni. The sequence continues at coordinate 14,141 of JALIZF010001681.1, forward strand.
ATTTTAAACGAATTCATCCAATCATAAGCTTTCAAAACAATATCCGTATGAAGCTTCCAAACTACCATGTTCATCCCATATAATTTTTTTCTGTTGAAATTACGTCAAATTTTCATGTTTTAGTCATTGAGGTGGACGGTCATACAATATCACAATTAGCTTAGGTCGCTTAGCTAATTCTTAATCGGAGCATTAGTTGAATTCACTTGCGTATCACGTGATTTGCCGTTTTTCATAGATGTTAAGAGGCAGCCTGGAATGGTCTTGGAGAGATGGGACGGTTTGGATGGATATGACGTCACGACGCTTACCAAAAGCTCTCGTTTTCCAACGCTTCCAAATAGTCGTACCATTACACCAGCCTTTACGGAACCACGTAATTGGGGAGATTCATATGGCTCTAGAATTAGAGGATATTTTGTGCCCCCTCAAACTGGAAACTACGTTTTTCAAATTGGTAACTATGGCGTCCTCAAGACGTTTTTTAATAGATTCAGAAGGAAACAAGGCCATTATGAATCCAAACTACATTTACTGTTTTAGGTTTTTGTTCATTTTTTTCATCCATGACAGTGCACAAAACAAAAGTATCCCTACATTGATCGTGCACACGGCCCACTCAACCTTCATGTTTGTTCCTTAGTCGGCCCCTTTGAGGTTTACCGGGTGTCCTGACCATTCCGCTCTATTAACTTTGCTTTATTAACAAACAAATTCCATTTGTTCATGTGTCTGTACTATACTCTTAAGATGCATAGATGGTGATGTCAACTTTGATGACAAAAAATGTATTTGAGACGATGTCCAGCTTGGTGCGACTGTTATTCTCACCAATTTGCTGCTATCTATAAAGGTTATAATTAAACACACGGGCTCGGGTTTGCATTGAAATTCAACACCGAATGTCTTGAATTTCAATGCAAACCCGAGCCCGTGCGTTTAACCAAACCCTATTTTTGGGCCGGAGGAATTGCAGGAATCAAATACAAAAAAATGCAAGCCCCCACGGTAAGGAATTGAACTATATTAATGACCCACCCCACTTCCAAATATGAAAATAGGGTCCCTTCGACCTGGTTTAACTTTCAGAAAAACGTGAGCCACCCCCTTTCACAGAGTAAATTTCTTTTGGCCCACCCCTCAATTCCTCCGGCCCACCCCCGCTCCTAAAAAATGAATGCTCCCTAATGCAGAGTGAAAACAATGAGTTTTGGTAAGAACAGTATTCTTCTGTTGAGATAAAGCTTCTTAAAATTCCATTATGATCAACAATTTACCGGATAGCATAGTGGTAAGTGAATGGACTAAGAAGGGTTGAGGGTTCGAGGCCCGGTAGGGTCGATGCGTAAGATATCATTTGCGATGTTTTAAATGTTAGAATAGTCAATTCCTTAAATTGTAAGACTTTCTGACTTCTAGTATGTCTAAAATCTCAAATGTGCATTGAAGGTAAAAACTCTCAAATGTGTGTATATGACTAGCTTAATTGGCAAAAAAACTGATACAGGTCTTGAATTCAAAATTCAAAACCTGTCCCAGGTTTCCCCCCCCCAAATTCAAAACCTACATTAAACAATGGAAACAGGGTGTGGTTAGTTTTTAAATGTATCTCTTAGTACACACAGGAACAAATGGAATCTACATTTTTGTACAATGAATTGAATTCTATAATATTCATCAAAATATGTAGGCAAAATGATTCACATTTGCGTTTAAAGAAGCAGTGTCAAGCTCGTGGGCCTGGTGCTCAAAGCAATGTCTGTCTACTTAGAAAATATTTTCAACGTTTTGAATCCTTTTCCATCGGCCGCAGTATCGCATTTTTAAACTTTTAATTCAACAGAAATGACAGTTTAAAGCATTTGGGTTTTTTTCAACAGTTTTTGTGGAGGATATTTTATTTTAATATTGATTAGGAAGAAGGGATTGCTTTCGCCATTGAAGAGAGAAGCATCGGTGAGGAGAAGCTTAAACTAAAGCATTAGTTCTGGCAATTAGATCACAAAAATGGTAAAAGAAGAAATTCATGACAGGCATGAGGGAAATATTTTAGCCCTTGAGTATTGCTTGCTATCAATTAGCTGTTGAATCTCATTATTTTTGTCTTGACTGGATGGCAAAACCGGTTTGACTGAATTCAGCTGGTAAAAATTCCGCACGAGAAAGGATATAACGTCTATTGATAGCAAGCAATTTGGCGGTACTGAATTCCGGACTGACTTGTCACAAGGCTCACAACGCTGCGTGCATGAATTGGTCAGTACAGTGAAACAAAACAATGCAGAATATAACTTACTACTTTTATCAAAATTATTCTTGAATTGTTTCTACTTAATTTTTCGTGTATAGCGAAGTTCGACCGTCTGTTGTTTTTTTTTACTTTTATGCTCATGCGCTAGGCTTGACACTGCCCCTTTAATAAGCAAAAAATCAGGTCACGTGATCTTCTCTGCCGTTTCCCGTGTACATGGAACATGTTGCTCTAGTATCTCACGTCATCTGCGCTTTTGATCACTCACGATATTCTTGATAACCAATGAGAGCGCACATAATATACCAGTCATTCTAAATCACTATCATTAACTCCTAGTCATCATCACGGCCGCATGATGTATTTCCGGCATCGTTTTTTGGTCGGGTTTTCCACGTCGGGTTTCCGAAGTACTGACGAAGTCGGTTTTTGGTTGTTTTTGCGACGTATTCAGAAGTCGATTTTTGGTCTGGTTTTCGACGAATTCCGACGTCGGTTTTTGATATGTTTCCCGACGTATTTCCGACTTTGGTTGTTGGTCGGGTTTGCAATGTAATTCCGACGTTGAGTTTTGGGGTCGGATTTCCGACGTAGTTCCGACGTCCTTTTTTGTCGGGTTCTCAACGTAATCCTTGCTTCGGATATTGGTCAGGACGCGATTACCTTGAAAATCCGACGCCAGAATGGTCTGTAGGCGTTCTTGGCTTGTAGCTATACTCCCCCAAAGAGATTAATATTTTTCCACTTGACGAAGATAACTAAAGCTTATAAGCGGAAGGTTTTTAACGTTCCTATTGAAATTTGATTCTATCTACCTCGATGGGCCCTGTCATCATCATCATCATCATTATCATCATCACTAATCACACTTTATTTCAATAGCAAGCGATGATCAAAGTCAATTATATATCAGCATTGATGAAAACCCTATGAACAAAGTTATGATAGCTGAAGTATCGGGAGACCACAGCACAGGACCAGAGGAATATAACAAGTAATGATACTAAATAGTCCACATATTGTAGTTAATGCATGCAAATACTTTATTCCAATAGCTAGCGATGCCCAGGGTCAGTTGTATATCAGCATAGATGAAAATCCCGGAAACAAGGTTATGATAGCCGAAGTGTCGCTTGACCATGCCACAGAACCCGAAGAATTTAACAAGTAGGTCCGAACAGGGGGAGGGAGCGTCTCTATTGGTTTCCGGCCCGCATTCATGTTTGACGTTGTTGCATTTTGTGACGTCATCTACATAGCAACCGCAGGATCAGTTATTGATTTGGTTTTTACTACACCAGAAAGAAAAATTCAAAAAGAGACAGTAGACTTTAAATCGAAATGCATTTAACTTAGGTCCGTTTCTTTATTAATTGTCTAAGTAATAATTCGATGATTTTCCTCTGTGCAATTGATGTTCTGTTTTTTTTATTTTATTTCTCGCTTCCCCGATCGCGGGATTGCATCCGACGAAGATATAGCCTTTCAAAATTATGGTTTTTCGTAAATAAATAAATAAATAAATAAATAAATAAATAAATAAATAAATAAATAAACAAACAAACAAACAAACAAACAAACAAACAAATAAATAAATAAACAAACAAACAAACAAACAAACAAACAAATAAATAAATAAATAAATAAATAAATAAATAAATAAATAAATAAATAAATAAATAAATAAATAAATAAATGAATGAATGAATGAATGAATGAATGAATAAATGAATACATAAACAAATAAATAAATAAATACATAAATAAATAAATAAACACAAGAAAAGGAGGTTTTATAGATTTTACTTTGGTCAAAAAGATTTCACATAGCTGACAAAATTTTTATCCAAATTCGAACACTTGCATGCCTATTCCGCAATCAATTTCAAAATAGATCACAGTAAAAATGTGGATATTTTGAACCACTTTTTGCTAGCGTTCCCCGCATGTTGATAGCGGATGTGACGTCACAAAATTCAAAAACGCTAAACGGCTCTTTTCCTAGAGACGCCTCCTCCTTCCTGGTCAAGTTTTCAAAACCCGTCTACGGTTTTGACCAGTTTTTATTCAATTTCTCACTCAAAGGAACCTTACAAAAATACACGTTATTAATGTTATTCGCACTCACATGCCTGTGAACAACCAATAATTATCCCGGGAAGGGGGGGTGGGGGGTTTGTAGTCCCTTACAAAAGTGGCAGGGGTGCTCGACGGAGGGTTTTGAAAATGACCCTAAAAGTTGCGCATAAACTATCGGATCGAGATGCCGATTTTATACCCTAAAAGGTACGACCACATTGTTAATAAAGAATATTCGTATGTGGAATTATTCCAATTTCTGTGTGGTTTTTGTTATTCTGGCCCTAAAAGGTACGCTATGAACCGGAAACCCTAAAAGGTACGAGCGGGTCATATTTTCGATCCTAAAAGGTCAGTCGAGCACCCCTACCACTTTTGTAAGGGAGTACCCCTCCCCCCTGACGAGCTTCGACAACCTGAAGACGTTGTTCACGGGCATTGAAGCTTCAGGATTATTGATTACATAAGCTTAATTGATTTTCACTAGCATAAGCATAAGCATAAGCACTCCAGTCCCCTCACGAGCACCACTACGCCGGCTGCATAAGCACAAGCAATATAAGCCGACTCAGTATCATGTTTATCGTATCTTATAACAACATAAATATTAAATAATAATATAACATTAAATGATAGAAAATAATACTAGATAAAATCAATATATCTGATTATAATAATAATTCATAATAATTCATGTTCAATATCTTAGTCACATATTTTTGTGTTCAAAGAATCTAATACCACTGTAAAATGGTGGTGGTACTACTACTACTACTACTACTACTACTACTACTACTACTACTACTACTACTACTACTACTACTACTACTACTACTACTACTACTACTACTACTACTACTACTACTACTACTACTAGAGTGATTTTCATAAACCCATGAAACAAAAGTTAATTATTAGCTAGTAATAGCCAGATTCAAACAATAGAAAACAAAGGAATTAGAGACTAATAGTACTAAATACACTAAAATGTATTTCACGGGTTTATAAAAATCACTCTACTACTACTACTACTACTACTACTACTACTACTACTACTACTACGACGACGACGACGACGACGACGACGACGACGACGACAACACCACCATCAACAAAACACAAAAAGCAAGCTTTCTTAATTCGTGTTTTCAATTACCTCTTTACACAGATATCGTGAGCAAACATCCCAGTTCGTTTATCTCAAAAAAGGCAAATATTACTACATGTCCGTTTTACATAAAGAACAGTTTCTTGACGATCATGTCAGTGTTCGAGTTATCATGCCAGACAAGACAGTTTATACGCCCATTCCTGGAAAATTCCTGTGGACACTACCACCGCCCAAGACTACAAAAACTAATGGTAAGTATTCGCCCAAATATATGACCACGAACTCGAAAGAGCAGATTTCGTACGTTTGTACTGGCTCAGCTTTTTGATTAGGTAAGACATCAATCAGATCAAAACGTTAGCCAATCACAATACTGAAACACAAAGAAGCAGCGTCTGTTTCATATATGATCGTGCGAAAGCTGCTCTAATTTCCTTGGTAATAAACAAATGTTACGAAATGTTATGACCCGTACAGCGGGAGTTCCGGTATAAAAGGTAGGTCCTTCATATATGGTACATTATAATGGGTCCTATTGTATATAACGAAATACTATTATTATTATTATTATTATGTTATATACAATAGGACCCATTATAATGTACCATATATGAAGGACCTACCGTATAAGGGGCAAATGACCAGGGCCCGGTTGTACGAAGGTTGGATAAAGTTATCCACCGGATAAGAGTTATCCACTGTATAGATTTTGTATAGATTTTATCCGCTGGATAAGGATTTATCCGCTGGATAGCGCTATTCACCCTTCGGCCACTAGTTAAAGCTCATTCACCAATGACATGCCGTAGAGAGAGGATCTCAACCGTAATCTCAGCCGACTTCGAGGAAGTAAAGTATCTCATGGTCTCTCTCATGAGTATTTTACGATACTTTATACTGAGAAACCTCTTTCTGTACATCTATCAACTTCAGAAACATTGCATACGCCGTAGAATAAGCAAAATATTTCATGAACACAAGAAAACCAACTGAATCCTATTTCATTACCTCATTTATCTTGAACAACCAATGATATTGTCTCAAAAAAGTCTTGATTCATGTTCCAATCGTTGTATCGGTAAAACGGGAACCAAGATATATAAAACATCCATTGCATCAACACGCTTGAAATTTGCGAGAACAATTATCGTACAAAATGGTTTCTGACAAGTTAACTGGAAATTTTTGCTCATTTCCTATATGATAGGAAATATCTAGGAAATATCTCGGAAATTGCATTGAACTGGACAAAATGTAGAAAAACATTTTTCCTACATATTTCCTAGATATTTCCTACAATAGGAAATTGCATTTTCCTAGAACTTTCCTTACCTTTTCATTTTCCTTTGATAGGAAATATGTTCAAACTTGAAAGGTAAACTTACTAAAAAACGCAGTCGAACCATCTTAAGAAACATTTTTGAAATAGTCACGTGACGGATTTTCGAAGGAGGTCCGGAAAAACCTGTATCCGGACCCGGAACCGCGCGCACGTCTAAAACTATAAATAAAATTATCAAAACGAGTCATATGATAAAATGTTTACTGAGTTAGGTGTCAAAATTACTAAAAATAGCCTTAGTCGCCGCGTACACCGCACATACATCAATACTGAGTTTCGCTTTCTTAGTACTATGGTCTCTTGGTACGAGTTTTAAAATTGGCCCTGTGCCCGTTCTTAATAGTGAATCGTAGTCGATCGATTTTCGTTCACAATCAACATAAGCGACTACGTTTCTGTATCAATAACGCAGCAGTACGAGTTTTAAAATTGACCCTACTCGCTCTTGTACTCGTAGTCGAATCTAAAGTTCGCTAATGTCATCGGTGTGACGGTAATAATGACTGTTAACTGAGTGACGGCTAACTGGTCAGTTTTAGCGGTTAAAAATTCCGACGTTCGGACGTTTGATTCGTATCTAAAAATAAATAAAAAATGTAAATATTTTAATTGACACTCCCCTTAAGGGGCTTTTCAGTGTTAATCTCTGCACACTCACTACCACTACATTCGATATACTCTATATCCATTGCTCAACTCACATGTTGATTTTTCCTGAGGGAGGAAAAACCGAAGAACCCGGAGAAAAAACCCTCGTGGCAAGGTAGAGAACAACACATTAAACAAACCCAATTCACGTTTGGTCCGAGCCGGGAATCGAACCCGGACCACAGCGGTGAAAGGCGAGCGGTGAACCGGTACGCCACCCTTGCCACCCAAACCTAGTATCTTTTTAAGCTGGATGATTCCTCTTCTTCTTCATCATCTTCTTCTTTGATTCATACTCAATAGCTATAGAAGACAATGAATAGCGATGATTATTATATTGATGATAATGTACCATTGGAATCAACAATGTCTCTGAACATTGTACATTCTTCTTAACAAGGAATTCTTATTTCAGCTACAAAAGGTGATGCCATGGGTCTAGTCAAAGTAGCAGCAAAAGCTGGCGCCGCAGCAGGCGCCAAACTAGGTATGGAAGAAGCAGCAAAAAAGGGTGCTGAAGCCGGCGCCATCGCAGGAGAAAGGGCAGGAGTCAAGGCAGGAGCTGCTGCAGGAGCAGTGGCAGCCCGGAAAGCAGCAACAGCAATTGCAGTTAAAACTTTAGCCGAGGCAATTAGAAACATTACTCAGTCAAAACACACTGTAAATATTTACTCATCAAGCGGAGGCTCGAGTGCTTCTGCTGTTACCCATGTAAACGTAGGTGCAGCTGCTCAGGGACAAGCTGCAGCCGCTGGTAACGCGACTGGTGGGGCAACGGGTGGGGGTCAAGGAGGAGGCACAGGAGGCGGATCAGGTAAACCAGGAAAACCAGGAGAACCTGGTACTGGTGGTACACCAGGAAGTGGTGGTGCGGAAAACAAAACAACAGTTACAGAGCCCACGCCGGGTGAAAGCGTAAAAAAATTAAAACAGAAATTTATCACAGCAAGTGGAGCGGCAAGTAAAGGTAGGATGATTAAAATATATGTTCCTTTTTGAGTATTTTCTTCCATAAACATAATGAACAAATAGATATGTGTGGAGACAACAAAAATACAAGCGAAAACTTGGGTTACCCATAGTTCACACTTAGGAAGTAAAGAAACATGTCTAAAATAGAGCAGATTTCGTATGAGCGTGAAACGGACCCCGACATGCTGTGACCCAGTCAGGACCGTGATGTCTATAAAAAAAATTAGAAATACCTGTCTTAACGTACCGTGCCGTGCCGTGACATTTTCACAGTTATTCGAAAACTGCTCTATACAGGCGCAGTCGGTGATGTGCTGCTCCTTAGAACTGCTCCCTTTTTGGCGCCTCTATTGAGCCTCTATTGACCATATCTCTTAGTTATTTAGAACCATGCACATCGGCTCGCATTTGAAGCGAATGCATGCTAAATATTCATATACTTTTAGCAAGTCCAAGCGACTCTCAGTCGAAAAGCAGTTCTAAAAATTACCATACATAAGGCAACACACATCATACTCACATACATGGTCTCGATCTCCTTGTTATGTTATGCTAATTAAGTGTAAAGAAGGCTTTCTCATTGCGAAAAAGGCTTAAATCTATACCATTAAGCTCGTTTACATCGATCTTGTAACCCTATTACTAGCTAGGGCCAACGCTTTTGTACTTACTGACTCAAGGACAAAGTAAACAATAGAGTTAAGTCCTAGTGCTACCTTTCAGATGTAAACAGAACCTTAGATTGAAATACTTGTAATCTATGATGACAATAATGATGATGATGATGATGATCATGATATTAATTACTCTTCATTCCAGTGATAATTGGTGCACGGTATATCATTCACTCTATGAACATCCCCGCAACACACGACTTTCATAAAAATCTTTGCTGGAGAGCCAAATTTGGACGCGTTCTTCTAGGTAGAAGATGCCAAGTTTTCATAGCAAGGAAAGGTTTTAAAAACCATCCATTGGGACAGCAGACTGTTGCTTGGGAATCTGGATGCGCCCCAGGGTACTATGTAATCCAGAAGAATTACAACTTTAAACTGGCTAAGTTAGTTGCAAATGAAAAATTCTGTAAGTACAGCTATTTTTTGTTGTTATTAAAAGTTCAACTGTTCCAGTCAGTTGCTTGTTTATTCAGGCGAACCTGCCAAGCAATTAAAAATGTATGAAACAGCAGCTTTGGGGTTTTACGTTATGCACGTTACGTATCCCATTCTGAACAACGGCCTTGAAACCCATGTTGGAGTTGGAGACAACTTGGGAAAGAACTTAAGTGTTGTTAAACGCGAATCCATAATCCAGTTGTCCCCAAGATGGCAGGTTAATGAGATTCAGTAGGTTATGACGTCACGTTCAAGGGGTCAACTAACTAGTCTCCTGCGCAGGCAGCTGTTTGCTTTTTCGATTTGGGCTTCCTGTGTAATAGACACGTAGTCGTAGTGGCCTGGACGCCACCCTTGTCTTTCTTCTCCTTTCTTCTCCTTTCTTCTCCTCCCTCCCCCTTCGCGCTTTTTGTCCCGGCCAACACAGAAAGCCCGAAGAAAGGGCAAGCGAAGGTTGCCTGCTGAGGAGGCTATCAACTAACATAATATTGTATTTCACAGATTTTGCCGCGACATTTGCAGCGTTTCGAACGTTAAGGTTTCCCGAGGCGTTCATGTTTGAGTTAATGCATCAAGGATGGTTCACATGTGAGAGCATGGACTCTAGTTTCCATCTTACAAATCTTGTAGCCCGATATAATGAACCCACGATCACATGGATACAGCGTTGTTCGTTTGTAATACGATATGCTTTATCTACTGAGCCAAACTCTTTGAATTGCTTTTTTGTGTTGCCTATGGTTCCCTTTCCAACCAAATCAACAGTTACTACGGCGAAGACCAATGCAACAGCAACCTTGACAACGGCAGCATCTAAAACAGTTCCAACGACACCTTCGCAATTACCAAACGGTAAGAGCAGTAAAGTGAGACCAAAATGCAACTCCAGAACAACCGGTTACACTCTTTTTCTCAAAAAGAGCTTATAAAACAATGCTGTCCGGATATTCTGCTGTTTCATTGAGAGAGCGACGCCGACAGCTTGTCTAATTTAGAGAAGGGTATTAATTTATATTGCCAGAGCCTTCAAAACAAATCATTTAATTGTGGATACATCGCACAACAAATCCATATCCCAATTTATCACAGGCATACGAAAAATGATGAATCGATGACAGATACTTTGTTAAAGACGACTCAGCCGACGAATTTACCCTATATCCAGTGGCACAGTCCCCTCCCCCGAGAATACCCTAAACAGAGAGTATTTGGTACATGACTAACTTTTAATCTATATATTTTTTCGAACAGTGCTCTGCCTGAGAGTAATTTTCATCAACCAAGCAGGCTTCCCATACAGGCTTTTCTCCAATTTAAAACCTGGTGGCTACTATGTTTATGGAAAAGTTTTTATTGTAAAATACGTCTTACCGAGGAAGACGCCTGCCAAAAAACCTGCACAACAAAACGGAAATGACATCAGTTCTAGCTATCTTGGTCGACGAGAAGTGGTAGAGGATGAACATGAATTGAGCAGGAATAGGTATTCTCGATCAGCCAACAAAAATCAAAACATAAGACAAAGAACGAAAATATTTCATCGCAAAACAAACTCGATTTCTCAAAAGAAGTCAAAGAAAAGTACAATTTCAAATGAAACAACAAAATCACACTACACAACAAGCTACGAGCAAACTGCTAAAGCTGCCAAGAAAGACATTACCGAGGATTTGTCACATAAAACTGCTGAAGAAGTCCTTAAGGAAATTGGTCCAGTTGCAGCCCATCTGACAAGTCAACGGCCACAAAATGGTGTTGTCGAGGCTTTTCCACGTAATGGGATAGCAGGACGATCAACATATATTGTATTCAGTGCAGAAGATCCCTTGAAGAAACATGAGCTGCTGCTTAATGGAAAAAGAAATGTTACACTTATGATTAGCAGCGACTTTAATTGTGATTTTCCTCATGATATACAACTTATTGTCACTAAGAGACCGTTTACAAGTAAGTCATGGAAACTGATTATTGTATGTAAGTTCAAGCTGAGGACCAAACTCTCTTTGAAATTTATTTATACACCTGTTTCAAAAATGTTGACGCTTATGAATCTGAATCTGATTTGTTGCTGTTGTATTTCGTGATAAAAATATGAAAAAGCGCAACTGAACGTCTAACTTATATTCCAATATTACAACAAACTACATCATTTGGCTTTGTATATATCAAAATTTTCAGCAATTTACTTGGTCTCAGATTCAGAGAGGTAAATTTATTTATGATACAAATTATTTGATCGCGATTTTGCGTTTAATACTGGATCTTGTTAAAATTAAGATTAACTTTTGTTAATACAGAGTTTGGTTCCGCTCTAAAAAGCTGTTTATTAAGTTTTCCTTGATACAGGGACTCATGGCTTGACAGGGATTGGACGCAAAGGCGGTCACATTCACGTTTAACGATGATATCCTTACAACTGAAGTACTGGCGTTTTTAAAGTCTCTATGACGCATATTTTTTTTATTTTCAAACTCATTTCTTTTCTGGGAATATAGTTGAGGTCTTTTTGTCTTGCTTTTGAACACTCCATATTTTTCGAGATATAAAGGTTTCAAATTTCAAAATGCAAATTTGATGACGTCAGGGGAGTCATCATTTATTATACAAAACCAAGACGACTTGAAATACTCTTATTTTTTCATTTGGAATTTATTTCCGTTGGTAAAGCCTGTGTTTGAGTAAAAAATCTGGTTGTGGAATTGAAGACCTCTTTTAGTAAAATCCATGAGAAGCTGGTGATGATGACTCCCCTGACGTCATCACATTTGCATTTTGAAATTTGAAACTTTTATATCTCCGAAAATATAGAGTATTCCAAAATGGGATAAAAAGATCTTAACTATATTCCCAGAAAAGAAATGAGGTTGAAAATAAAAAAATATGCGTCATAGGGACTTTAAGTTACCTTTATCATGACTATGTTCTTCAAGAAATACTGATATAATGATATCTTTAATATTTCAGCAATTCCTCCTCCAACAACCACACCAACAAAACCACCTACAACAGCACCAACAACACTGCCACCACCACCTCCACTACCATATCCTGAGCCAGCTCCAACTCCCTTACCTCTACCCCCACCACCAATAATACAAACTACAGTCTCCATAGAATCTCATACCACCACCCCAACTACACCACCATCAACACCACCATCAACACCACCAACAACAGCACCAACAACAGCACCTACTACTCAGCCACCTCCTCCAACAACAACACCACCAACAACAGCGGCACCACCCCCGCTTCCTCCAATAATCATCGCTCCACCCCCACCACCACTTCCACCACCACCTCCACCACTGCCACCTCCAGCACCACCAGCACCGCCAGCAGGTAAGATAAACATATTGACCCTTTGACCCAATGACTTATTGACCCTTTTGCGTGGGGAAGGGTCTCAAGTTGCACCTCTTTGAACAACCTAAGGCTCTTTTAGCTCCCAACTTGGATAACTTGCTATCTCATCTCTCTTGAGTCTTCCTCTTACACAGCATCGATAACAAGAAACAGTTAATCAGTGGTCAAACTTTTTAAGTCTTTTAACATTTTGACTGATATTATCAAAATTTGCATCGCATGTTTTTAAGGGGACGAAATTATGCATTTATGTAGCACAGTAACACAACTGTCTTTCTTTCTTTCTTTTATAGTTATTGTTTTACCGCTACCAGAAGGTAAGTTTTTGTATAAATAAATAGAACCTGGATTAGATTACTCTGCTAATAGTGGACTAATGTTCGTTCTGGGCCTCGAGAACTACTTGCTATAGCTACGAGGGGCTTAACTTTATGGTTTCTCCATCTGCCTTGTTTACTACGATGCTTTGGGAAAACACTTTAAGATTTTTTTTGTGTTACGCTCGAGAAACACTGCCGTAGTCACGTGACTATTATTGCATCGTTTTTCAGGTTGTATGCCGACTCACGAGGGAACATCCAATGGTGCTTGCTGTGTTTTTCCATTCATGTATCAAGGCCAAAAGCAACATGGTTGCATAAGAGCTGAGAGAAAATACAGATGGTGTGCCACGTCTGAGGACTATGATAAAGACAAACAATGGGGATTCTGTCCACGTAAGCTAATCTATAATAAATGGTCATAAATGTACTCGATTTACTCATGTAAATTTACTCAATGTAGTATTGAATGAAATTAATTAAGGACACCTATAAATTTTGGGTGGCTAACGAGGACATATCAAGAAATTTCTTATAAAAATGTGCTGTTTTCGCGCGAGCTCCTCCTTCCATATAATGAAATTTGTAGTTACCATATTTGGAAGTTGGAATAAATTTTCATCGCGAAAAAAGCGATTTTCTTCGAAATTTTATCCAAATTTACAGTCATTCGAGTGAAAACATGCTATACACCTTTCTAATAAATCCCACAATGCTTGTTTTCCGAAACTTGACGTCAAATTTATTCTTTTCAATTGCATTCACATTGTACAAGTTTCAAAAGAATAAATTTGACGTCAATCGCGGAAAACAATACGTTGTGGCATTTATTAGAAGGGTGTATAAACCAAGACGTTAGCCATCTTCATTTTGGCCGAAAAAGGACAGTGGAAAAGTCTAGAAACAGGAAACCCCTGTTTGTTTACCATGGGAAGCCCGAAAACCGAGAGACCTCCTTTGATTTCAGAGAAAGATAACGAAAGAGTTTTCCCTCCTGCTGGGATTAAAAAAACCTCTTTGAAAGAAGGCTCCCGAGATTCAAACTCATGAACCTCACTTTTGCTATGTTGTTTATCAGATTGCTATCTAGCACATGGAGGAACAGGCGGAGGAGAGTGCTGTCATTTCCCATTCGTGTTCAAGGGTAAGATGTACATGCAGTGTTTGAAGGACAGCAATGGAAAGCCTTGGTGTGCTACCACCTTTAGTTACGATCATGATCAGAAATATGGCTATTGTGGAGGTACAGTACATAACTTTTTACCATCTTTATTCTTTATAAAGGACCTGAATGAGTTTGAATGTATGGTAAATGTGTAACTTGCAAAGTAGTACTTTTTTCGACAAAGGACCACGTCTCTCAAAATCGTAACCACCAAATAAGAATTAAATCTAATGCGTGAATTCTACTTGTTTTAAATCTGGGATTTAAATATGGCTAACTTCGAATTATAAATTAAAATTTAGAAGGACGATGAAGGCGATGGATGTGGTGATAAGCGTGTCTATGCGAAATAGCCCGGCATAAGCAAAAAACTAAAAGCTTTTTCAAATATATGTAAATTAGCTTTTTTTAGTATAACGTAAACGGAAATGTGTTCCACAGTTTGCTGCAACCTACAATCAAAATGGAATGCATTTTCAGAATCGGTAACTCAGATTTAAAAATTCTTTACCTCTTTCAAGTGAATGATCTGACAGACCCTCTCGATATTTTTTGAGTAGATGCTTGAACTCAAGGACAGCAACTGCAAAATAAATATTCATCATTTGCACGATGTTTCCCCCTCAAGGTGGTGGAGGAGGAAGAATCAGGTCCCGATATCTAAAAATGCATTCCACAAATCCATCGTTTTAGCATCGGTAACCCTTTTTCTTCCTCCTCCATACAGACCCTGAGACATCGTCATCTGGCTCTCAAAAATGTCCTGCCGAGTGTAAAATAAAGTGCCAACCTTCGTGTCCGGTTATGTGTTGCTCCCCAAAAGATCAAGGAGATCATTGTCCCCCACAGTGTGCCAAAGTATGCGAACCAGACTGTCCAGCGGTATGTTGTACTGGGATTCTCAAACTTACCAATAACAAACCTGGCACTCGAGAAGGTCATTGTCCTCCACAGTGTGCCAAAGTATGCGAACCAGACTGTCCAGCAGTATGTTGTACTGGGATTCTCAAACTGTTCAACAACAAACCTGGCACTCGAGAAGAGCACTGTCCTCCACAATGTGCCAAAGTATGCGAACCAGACTGTCCAGCGATATGTTGTACTGGAATTCTCAAACTGACCAATACCAAACCTGGCACTGAGGAATGTCCACCCGAATGCTTTAAAACGTGCAAGCCATATTGTCCTCAAAAATGCTGCATGTCAGAATTGACTCCAATTAATTCAAAGAAAAAGAACTGTACCGATGAATGCAAACAATCTTGTAAGCCAGATTGTCCAGCGATGTGTTGCAAAGGATTTATTATAGAAGATAAGACTATAATTGAAAATCTGCCATGTCCCAGTCAGTGTTCTCCATCTTCGTGTAAGCCGGACTGCCCTGTCAAGTGCTGTACTACTAATACTACTAATACTACTAATACTACTAATGCAGGTGTCATGAAATCAACTCCAAGCCCAACTTCTTGTCCTGCGCAATGCTCTCCAACGGCATGTCAGGCAAGTTGCCCTGCACAGTGCTGTACCTCAGCAGAAACGACTAAAGCACCAGATACTTCAGGGTGTCCTCCACGGTGCTTACAATCTTGTAAACCAGATTGCCCCGTAAAATGCTGCCCAGGAGTAATGTCTGCACAAAAGAAAGAAACGACAAGTTGTTCACCTCAGTGCTTACAATCATGTAATCCAGATTGTCCAGCGAAATGCTGCCCGGATATAATAATTTCTTTACAAAAAACAGAAACACCTTCGTGTCCTCCTCAATGCTCGCAAACGTGCCAGCCTGAATGCCCTGTTAAGTGTTGCCATGGCCAAGGGAAAGAAACTGAAATATGTCCTCAAGAATGCATAAAAACGTGTAAACCAAATTGTCCTGCAAAATGTTGTATGACAATTCTTACTCCTATGAATCCAACATGTCCATCACAGTGTAACCAAGTATCTCAGCCATGTCCACAAAACTGTCCAGAAAAGTGCTGTGGCACAGGAATTGCACCAACGAATAAAAAACCAGAAGAGTGTTCACCGGAATGCACTCCTCAATCATGTAAACCAGACTGTCCATCAAAATGCTGTACAACAATCCTCACTCCTCTTGACCCCGCATCATCGTGTCCCCCTATATGTCTTCAAACGTGTCAGCCAAATTGTCCAGCTAAGTGCTGCAAGAACGGGAACCCGGCAAAGCCAGATGGTTGCCCTCCTGAATGTTCCCAGAAATGTACTTCCAACTGTCCATCCAAGTGTTGTTTTACTATTCTAACACCTCTAGAAAAGGAAAAGCCAACTTGTCCACCAACCTGCACTGCACAAGCCTGTCAGCCTAACTGCCCTGTCAAGTGTTGCACTAATGTTAAACCACTTCTAACATCAGGAATTCCTTGTCCGCCGGCTTGTAGTTGGGCTTGCTTGCCAACTTGCCCGAGAAAGTGCTGTCCAAATTCTTTCCCAGGAGAGGATTTGACCAATGGACAAACCAACTCGTCACCATCTTGCCCTAAAGAGTGTATAGTTTCTTGCCAGCCTAACTGCCCATACAAGTGTTGTCTAGAGGCATTCACAAAGGCTGCAGCACAAAATACAGATGTTGCTAAAGTGATGGTTCCAGCAAGTTGTCCTCCGTCTTGCTTTACCAAGTGTACGCCTTCTTGTCCAGTAAAATGCTGTTCTATCGTAGTCACATACGATAAAAAGACTAGTATTTCAGTACCAAAGCAGCACCAAATAGTATTTAAAGCTAAAGAACACAATAACAAATTTCCATGAAAGACATACAACAGCTTTTTTAATATATAAGGTGCATTTATACATACGATTTCGTCCCGGGCTCAATTCCGTCAGGGACGAGCTTAAGTTCTGGACGAAAAGACCTTCACGTCTTCCCGCGTAGAAAATATTCATCTAAACGTAATTGCATTCTTAATCCGGTCTCCGCATAAACGTCTCGCCCCGCGCAAATCATGTTAAACTCGTCCCGCGACAAACTCAGCTCGCCGGGAGGAAATCCCCATGTTAACGCATCCATAGACGGTTTTTAATCTACAGGGCAAACACTATGATTCCTTTTGCACCTGAAAAACACTCAAATTAGTTCCAGAAAGCTGTGAACTTTTGGTTTGCCCTCGCTTTGATTTAGATGTATTTTAGTAAGATTATGCCCCGTATAGTTCTTTTGTATATAATCACACGACATTAAGAACAAATGAAGTCGAACATCAGCTCGAAGAAATCAGTGTGAAAAATCTAAATCCTTTGATCGGACCACCCCTAAGATGTTTAGTTATATATATAAGCCATGAAAGTTAAAGAGAGCGGAGAGGAACGGTTTAGGGAGGAGGGAGAAAATAGCCCCCAAAAAGTAGGGAGGAGGGAGAAAAGAGGCAGAAAAATCGGTTTGGGAGGAGGGAAGAAAACAATTATGAGATGTAGTGAAGGAGAAATGGCCGAAAAAATTAGGGAGGAGGGAGAAAAATGGCATTAAAATGAGGAGGAAGGATATTGAAATGCTTGTTCCTCTCTGCTCTAAAGAGACAGAATAACTCATACAGTTTGTTAAAGTTGTTGAAAGAAGGTCAATTCAGAGTTATATTTGCTACTTTTATAATCCAATAGGGAAGCAGAGAACGAGAAGTTGAACATTTTTTAATTGCTGGGATACTGAAATAAAGTCGACTGAAAAGTATCATATCCACAAATATTAGACATCATAATTAGTTTAGAATCATAGTCATAAATATCTATCAATCCTTATTATTGTAATTAATTATTATATGCACGCACACATACCCAAAATATACAGAAAATGGGTACAGCGTTCACTTGTTAGTTTGCATTTTGCACTATCTAAACTAAACCACAACAAGGAATATAAAAGAAATTGCTATCTTTTTTATTCTGCTGCATTTATTAAGCCACCATTTTGCCAAATAAAAAATAAAGTTGCAATTTGCAATCATATTTGAAAACAGTATTTTATTTAGAAATAAAGTGTATGCTTCATCGAGTGTAAATAAAGACTCGGAAAAATCCGAGCCCCCAGCGGGGATTGAACCCACGACCTACGGATTGCCGGTCCGATGCTCTAACCATTGTTCCGAGTACATTTTCATTCATATAGTATTTTATTTCTTTGTGTAAGGGTTGCCAAAAGATCCGCGGTGATAGGTTAGGTCCTAGAGGTCCCTAAGCTGGGTATCATGCCCTATTTTAGAGGGGGAGGGGGAAGGCAGAAGAAAAACAGGCCCTTCCTTCCCCTTGAGAGAGCCTGATACTCGGGCTCAGGGTAACTAAACGTTGCTCCCAGGGCAATTGGCAGGCATCACTTTCCTCCTCCTTTAAGACACCTTTTCGGATATATATAACCAATATTTTATCCTACTTGGCTCGGTTTCCTTTGTTCTCCAAGAGTATAATAGCTAACTCGCCACCGTAGGCTTTGAATCCTTCCGAGGGAGGTCGGGGCCAACAAGTTTACTGAATTTACTAGTTATCGACCTGACTTAAGATAATATCAGATTCTAACAACTCTCTAGAGGTACCTTGAAATTCTAACTTCAGTGGCACTTAGAAATATTTAACCTTAAAGTGCCAATAAAGCCTAGCCAAATCCTTTTGAATCTAGAAATACATATAAATAAACGTTTTATATATAAATATTTCTGAATAAAATCAACTCCTCTCTGAGAATTAAGCAATTCAAATCTGAAAATGCAAATGAGATGACTTCAAAGCAGGAATAATTAAATATACAAATACAAATACACTAGATACGAATTTTATCTCATTGCTAAAGTACAAGGTATGGTGAGTATTTTTGCTACTTAACTGAAATGCACTTGTTTTAGAACTAGAATCAAAATCAAGCAAACTCCTTATGGGCACCTTAAAAATATACTCTTACGTAAACTTCTAATGCTTTAAAAAGTGCCTAATAAATATTAAGAAACTCTACCGAGACTAGAAGAACCCCGAGCCCAAAAGTTACTAACAGCTATTAATTCTCTTACTTGATTCTCTTACCATTATGCTAAGAGATGATTCGATGCTCATAGGACGAAATTTTTAGAACTTTTATATGAATGATCCGTTAACACCTTAATTGTATGAATATAGTTTTGTTTGGTAAATAACTCAAATATAAACAGTATCTGCTGCTATTCATTCAGAATTAATTTGGAAACCTCGCCAAGCAGGAAATAAGATGGTTGTGGCCAGTTGGGTTGATGAATCTAGTATACGCCTCGGTTGAGGTACACAACCTCTACACACGGAGTATCCCCTTCCCCCTCCTTGTGTCCAACCAAAAAAGGCTCTAACAGACTATTTTCTTTTTATTAATACTAAGAAATGGAGAAATCAAACCATTAGACTATTTTCTTGTTACATACTTTTTTATGAAATTGTATCTTTTCCGC
Source organism: Telmatactis stephensoni (assembly GCA_029948255.1). Lineage (NCBI taxonomy): Eukaryota > Metazoa > Cnidaria > Anthozoa > Actiniaria > Isophelliidae > Telmatactis > Telmatactis stephensoni. Next base: position 33,924 of record JALIZF010001681.1, read on the forward strand.
CTAACTGGTCGATTACAGGCTGATAACGATTTTCGAGCTCGTCTCTCAATCCCCTAAAACAAGCATTGATATAATGGTACCTTATTAGATAGAGGTAAACAAAAGGTATCAACCGACCAATTAGCCTCTCTCACAGAATTATATAGTCATCAGAGGTATTTTTCCGGGTTGAGAAACGCACGACAAAATATCACCGCCCTTGGACCCCCCCAGAGAGTGGACTCCTATGAACCAGAATGTATAATTACACATATTTTGTGAAACTAAAAATGTGTGCACTAAGTCATGCTCTTTGAGTTAATTGTTTAATGTTTAGTAAATTTTCAATGAATTCTTTTCCACAGGTCATGCTCCAGGGTCATTTCCGATAGAAAACCTCCCTCCACTTCCAGTCTGTAAACCATCATGTATTGGTCACTGTACTGATACTTGTCCAGACTATTGCTGCACCCTTGGCTCAAAACCAAAGAAACCCAAACCAGCCGCTTGTCCCGCCATATGCGCCCACAAATGTGAACCCTACTGTCTGATTAGGTGCTGCAAAGGATCCAAACAAGTAAACATAGATCTACATTTACCCGATACGAAGATGATCACCACGCCTTCTCCTTGCCCTACTGTATGTCTTCAACAGTGTCTACCAGATTGTCCAATCAGATGCTGTCAGGAAATGGGTGCGCAAAAGCTAGGCTCCATTGCAAGCCCAGAGTCTAATAATGACGTCTGTTCTGCTACTTGCATAAAAGACTGTGGTCCGGATTGCCCGATTAAGTGTTGTGCAGCTCTACCAAAACAAATTTCTGTTATGATTCATAGCAAAAATCAGAACACCGATTGTCCAGATAGTTGTTCACAAGCGTGTAGCCCTGACTGTCCGATTAAGTGTTGTTCTGGAAATCCTAAGCACGTTTCCATCGTAGTAAACCCGGAACCTGACAGATGTCCTGAATCCTGTGGTGAATCATGTCTCCCTCCCTGTTCGCTTAAATGTTGCAACGAATCAGAATCTAGAAGACCAGTAACAATAATCATTGACCCCGATGCTAAATCTTGCTCGAAGGAATGCAGGAAAAACTGCGGGCCTGATTGTCCTATAAAGTGTTGTCCTGGTTATAACGTAACTAATACAACGTGCTCTCCGGATTGTTCGACAGACTGTAAGCCATCGTGTCCTGTTGTCTGCTGCTCCAAGACCACATCCAAACCGACTCCTACTTCAGTGTCTGGCAAATCAACCACCTCAACTTTACCTTGCCCGGAAATATGTTTCATAAAATGTTTATCGTTTTGTCCCATTAAATGTTGCAGTATGGGACCATCAGGGTGTCCATCTATATGTTCAACAACCTGCCTGACCTTTTGTCCCAAAAAGTGTTGCTCAGAGTCGAGAACAACCACAGAAACTCCAAAGACTTCATTAGCACCATGCCCACCTGGCTGCAAACAAAAGTGCGAACCGAATTGTCCGATACATTGTTGCCTGAATACAACCACAGTAACCCCAAAAACTTCAGCGGCACCATGTCCACCTGACTGTGAACAAAAGTGCGGACCAAATTGTCCGATACATTGTTGCCCGAATACAACCACAGTAACCCCAAAACCTCCACCATGTCCACCTGGCTGCAAAGAAAAGTGCGAACCGAATTGTCCGATGCGTTGTTGCCCGAATATTTCAACACCATCAACAGAACCAACAACTGTGGCAACCACCCAGACAACTAGTACTTGTCCATCTATATGTGTTTTGACCTGTAAACCCTTCTGCCCTATAAAGTGCTGTTCTATTGTTATTACTCCAAAACCAGGAGACACAACTCCAGTTTCTACTACAGCGACGCCTTGTCCCTCTGTATGTAAAACAACATGTCAACCAGAATGTCCAATCATGTGCTGTCCAGGGTTGTTTACTTCGACGACGGCTTCTGTGATTACTGTAACCACTCCTAGCACATGCTCACCAGTTTGCTTAATAACATGCCTTCCAAGCTGCCCTCTGAAGTGTTGCCTAAGTATCACTACGCCTACAACCGAACATCCTACCACTAACTCCTTAATCAACCAGAAGCCAGAAAGTCCTTCGTCTTGCCCATCTTATTGCGTGATCAAATGTATGCCGGATTGCCCTTTGAAGTGCTGTCCTCAACTTAAAACTGTTGGTCCAGATGAGATGACAACACCGAAGCCAATGACTTGTTCTCCATCGTGTTTGGTTATCTGCTTGCCAACTTGCCCACTACACTGTTGTTCGCATGAAACAGAAAAGCCTAAACAAAATGTGAAAACTGCCTCGAACGGTCAGCCATGTCCTCCATCTTGTGCAGTGACGTGTCTGCCGATGTGTCCAGTAGAATGTTGTTTGGACATTACCATACCAAACAGTGGCTCTCCACCTCCTCCTCCACCGCTAATGATGCTACCACCACCTCCACCGCCTCCAATGTTTCCACCTCCACCTCCGCCTCCGCTAATGCTTTTGTCACCAGCGCCACCTCCACAAATGCTTCTACCGCCGCCGCCACCGCCGCCGCCGCCGCCGCCGCCACCACCACCACTACCACCACCACCACCTCCACCACCACCTCCACCTCTTCTACTTCTTCCACCACCTCCACCACCACCACCAATTCCCTCTACAAGTTTTCCACTGATACAACCCTCCCCTGCCTCGGAAAAGCTGCACTGTCCGCCGTCATGTGCACATGCGTGTGTTGCAAGCTGTCCAATACAATGCTGCACAGACTTGTTGACTGTTAGTCCGGAGGAACTGGAACCTGACCCAGAACCCAACCATCTGCTAACAAAAGACTTCGCACAATTCGATCAAAAACCAGAAAACTGTCCAGCGATCTGCTCGGAAGTCTGTTTAGCGAGGTGCCCGCCAAAATGTTGCATAAATTCGCCAAACACAGTGGGAATTCCGCGTCATACGTTGTTGTACTCGATGCATCTTCCGTGCCCAAAGGAATGTGCAACACACTGCGGTAGAGCATGTCCTAAACCATGTTGTGTACCAGGTGTCAGGTCAATTCAAATTCGAAGACCTCTCAAAAATCAATTGAAAATTCCATCACATGGAATTATAAAACTTTCACCATTGAACTCGCATCTTGGAAAACAGACCTTTCTGAGAGGTCCTTCGACGCTAATGGCGTTTCGATCAAATTCGAGAAAGACACCCTTGCGACCTTACACTCGTCTACTTTTTCCAAGACAAAGATTGATAGGAAACAGGTTTTCCAAACCAATTACGTCGTCCTCTCAGGCAAAGAATTTGAGCCCACGGTCAAAGGTTTCATGTCCAGCTGAATGCAGCCAAAAATGCAGTAGCAACTGTCCTCAGATGTGTTGCAAAGATTTCCAAAAAACAAGTAAGTCGTTCATAAAAATGAAATTAGGAACATGACCTTTTGTTTGACAAAATAACACTAGAAACGACTATCTTACATCTCCATGGCCAAGAAAAAGGATTAGTGAACTATTCAACATAATATCAAGTTAGAAATCTATTGTATTTCTGTGTCATTATATACCAATCATAGCTGCTGTTCTTTCTAGGTTGTAGGAGTAATACCAAGACCAACAGAGGGACATGCTGTGAAATTCCCTTCATTTACCGTGGTGTTGTTAACTGGAGATGTATAAAATCCATTACAGATCCTACAAGAACATGGTGCTCTACTACAAATAACTACGATATGCATAAGCAATGGGGCTATTGCTTATTATAGTAGTATTAGTTTTAATACGACAAAATCAAGGGGTTTTTCTCAATAATACTCATCTATTCATGAGTACATCTATTAATGAGTACGTTTATTGATCTATCTCACTATATTACATTTAATATATTACATGCATATATCTATACATATTTGTAACGTTGATACATCGATCAAATCGATCCACGTTGCTAGTTGAGTAATACAAATGGGTATCAGAGCATAAATTGCAAGTTGATTTTGCAATTTTCAAACGGTCTTACGATCAGAAAATGAATCAATACTCTTAAAACCTCACTTTTCGTACTGTTTTTAAGGATATTGCAATTTATAATGAGAGGGTATATATTGTCCCACAATTAAGTACCCTCACTGTCTCTCAGGCAATTTTAAAACCATCGGTCCTTAACTATTGTTTAGTATTGGATAGGGCATTGTTTTTAAGGTGATGTTACACGAGACAACTTGCAACAACGATTTTCCGCGTAAAGGCCCAACCAAACGAGAAATGTTGGATGACCCAACACCATCCAGCATTGTTAGACGTTGGATCACCCAACAAATTATTGGGTGGCCAAACGGCATCCAACATTGCCGTAAAACAACAACCGGAAAGTCTATTATGGTTTATAAAATCACCCATGCGTGCGTCCAACATGTTGGAAGGACCGGCCAAACGGATCCAACATCGCACATCCAACACGAGAACAAACGAAATGTTGGATGATGTTGGATAGAAAGTTTGACGGGCTTCAAACTCCATCCAACATGTTGGGTGCTCCATCCAACAAGGTGGCCAAACGAGAAAATGTTGGATCGTCCAACAATGTTGGATGGTGTTGGGTCATCCAACATTTCTCGTTTGGCCGGGCCTTAACAATGTTGCGCGAAGACTCGTTGTTGTCAGCAGGGGCTGTTATACGAAACGATTTTCCTTGCAACATCAACGTACGTGACGCTCTGTTGGCGCATTTTGTTTTTCTTTTTGGGCACTTTTAGATTTGAATGCTAAATGATTACTTTCCTTTGGATGAAAACAATCAGTTTTCGCTTATCACTTTCATTCAAAAGTGTTTCTTGGCTAGTTATTATGCTTTCTTCGTTATCAGCCGCCATTTTGTTGCGCGAAAGGTTGATGGCGAGCATGTTACACGGACCAACTCCAACAAAATTCGTCATATTTTGCTGCAGGTTTTTGAAGATGATTCAAAAACTCGCAATATGTTGCCAACACAAATGGTGCACAGAAAATCGTCCTGAGAGCCATATTACATGAGGACAATTTACTGCGCAACATTGTTGCGCGGAAAATCGTTGTTGCAAGTTGTCTCGTGTAACACCACCTTTAGTCTTACTCGAGTGATTACTTCCCACAAAGAAGAATATATAAGTTTTTTGGCAAAATATCAAAAAGGAAGCCAAGTGCTCACATATGATACACCTATTTCAATAAACATTGTCGTGCAAAAGGCCACGAACCTACGCGATTCACCTGAAAGGAAGCATGTGTAGAAACAAGAGAAGATGAGGTAAGAGAAGGAATCCCGCGTATTAGGTCTTTGGACAATCATATGCCCCGTTTGATGCTATTTTTAGGGTGAATCTGATTGGTCGAGAGAGCGCGAGCTTTCGCATACGAAAAAATTGCTCTGCAAAACGAAGATTTGATATATCTTACGCCGACAGTAGATTTGTTAGTATTTATACAGTATAACAACAAGAAATATGTTCCAATAAATCAAAGAACCCGTAGCATAGCCATATCATGAAAATAAAGCCATGTAAAGATTGTTTTTTTATTTTTTAACTCGTTTAGAGTAGGAATAGTGTACCATGAATAATTAATCAATGAGTAAATACAGTAAATGTACCAAATGATAGTGGTCCAAATATATATATATCGTCAAAGTGACGGAGTTTTTTTTCACTCATACGAAAATATATATGCCAAATGAAAGCTTAAACATTAAAGATACATGATCCGGGTAGGAATTTAAACATTTTAATTTTTTCTTGGGATATCGACGATTCAAAAACTTTCACGGACATTTTTTTGTAATTTGGTGAGCCCTATGCATGAATGCACATCAGAGCTATAAGAGTATTTCTTAACAAATATTTTGACATGTACTGTTGCCTTAGAATCACAATGGCGGAAAAGGATGTATAACTTTTGTCGATGAAAAAGAGTTTAAACTTGAGAAAAAGGGCAAATGGAGTAAAAAAAAATTCGAGAATGGTCTTGGTTAAGTCGAACATCCGCGCGGTCATGGTGTCGAGGTTCTAAAAATAGCATCAAACGGGGCATATGATGGGTCACGGGGATTTGTTCTCTTATCTCATTTTCTCTTGGTAGAAATTACTACAGTCATAAAATCACACAAATATCTACACGACAGTTCAAATCTAGCTTGCTCTGACCGTATACACTAAGGAAGTTCATTTGTTATGTTGAAAATTAAGAGCAAGGCTGAAAAGAGAGTGAAGTTTTGTAACTACCCATACTCCTTTTCGGTCTACTCGCGTGGGCTTGAGGCCCCTTGTACGACAACCTTTTATGAAATAGGTGTATAAGCAGTAAGCACAGGAAAAAAACATACAAAGAACAGTGCTCTATAGAGCCTAGGTTTACAAGCAAGGCTACAGCTACTGTAATGAACAGTTGAGTTATCCTGGTTGGTAGCCTGATCAAACGAGTTAACTCGACTACCAGGGATATCTCGCTCCCATATAGGGAGAATTAACGTTTACAGAGTAATCAGTTCCTGTTTGATAATATGATAAAATTTTCTCGTATGGTGATGGAATTGAAGTATTTTATAAAATTTAATTAAAAAACAAATGAGTGGTTATTCAGTAATCTGAATTGAGTCATATACCAAGTAATCAAAAGCAAAAGCAAATCCACTATAAGGTACTGTCGACGTTAAAGTGGATATCACACCTAGCTTCAAGCTAACAGTATCCATTCCACAGTATGCGGATATATGACTGGTGAAATATTTCCTCATTAGAGCCTTAATTATGTTATTAAGGATTCAGAGGATTTATGATAATTAGATGACATCATCTGGTTTACGCTTTAGACGTCGCTTTATACTTATATAATAATAATAATAATAATAATAATAATAATAATAATAATAATAATAATAATAATAATAATGATAATAATAATAATAATAATAATAATAAATAAATAAATAAATAAATAAATAAATAAATAAATAAATAAATAAATAAATAAATAAATAAATAAATAAATAAATAAATATTAAATAAATATTTATATAGCGCCATTTCCGGCAGCTCAATGGCGCTTTACAATACTACAATCCCAGCTATTCAAAAGCCTAACTATTCACTCTTGAATAAATGGGATAAAAGTCTAACCATAATAATAATCTTAGCTAACTTAATATAATTTGGACTAATTTAGAATAATTTAACTAATCATTTGGACATTTGACCATGATATGATATTGCCATGATATCCAATGATACACCCAAGATATCGTTCAAACAAAACAAAACTTTGATGTGTTAAAAAGATGTCTCATTTAGCAAAATCCCTTTTTGTATATTAAATGATTCCTGAGATGATTTCATCTAATTACCATAACTCCTTGATAACTAATGGGCATACAGTTCAAATGAAGCCCGGGGGAGAGGGAGGGGGGGGGGGGGGGGGGGGTCCCAGCCCCCCTTTGGATAGGGGTATGCCACCGGAGCTCTAGAAACCTGACCCTATCTAAGACACTCTGAAGTAAAAAAAACCTACCCTATTCAAGACAAATGGGAAGAAAATCGACCCTATCTAATACTCAAGTCAGCTTTCTGATATACTGACACGTAACAAATTCGATGCCGATCTCCTGTCGACCCGTCGCGTGACATAACGAAAAACGGCTACAAAAGAGATAACAGAGTCGTCAACTACGATATACTTTGTCAGCAAGTCAGTGGTAATCTCGCACGGCGAGGCGCTTTTTTGTTTATTTTAAGAACAGTACCCAATCTAAGACACAAAAACATGATATGGCTTGTGATTTCTTGTCAAAATTATAGATCCTGTTTAAGACAATTCGGGTTAAAATGTATACCCAGGGCCAAAAACCATATCCTATCCAGCGGCACATACCCGTATAGCAAATATATGGGAGTACGCCCCCCCCCCCCGGAAATGAAGAAATATTGCACTAGTCATATATTCACATACTGTGAATGCGGATACCATTAACTTGGAGCTAGGTGTGGTATCCACTTTAACTTAGTAGAATCTTATTAGAGCTGAATGAAAATTATCATAATTTTCGGCGCGGTGTCATATTGGATGATTAATTTTCATTGTCGCTAATGCTATTAGATAAAGGTGATGTTACACGGGTCGATTCGCAACAACGATTTTACGCGCAACAAATGTTACCCGTAAAGTATATGCCGTGGAAAATACAAAACGCAACTATTTTTAACGATATTTCTGCTTAGTGAACAAGTTGCAAATGTTTAATATGAATTTTAAAAATTTTAACGCAAAATTATCAATTTGACCAAGTGTTGCGCGGAAAATCGATGTTGCGAATCGAACCGTGTAACACCCTAATGTTATAATTATAACTTAACTTAAAACCGCGCACAACTTTCTTTGAGCTATTTTGCATGCATCTCGAACTAAAAGCCCGAACAGAGCTGATTATTCCACAATAATCAGGTTTCCACTTAAGTTTTTATTTAAGTTAAAACGAAACATCATTAATGCATGACGGTACGCCCGCTCTAACGTCTTGGACGGATACATCTGGCTGACTCCTACTTACATCATGTTGTATATCATTTTTTTTTATTATCAAAACGTGCATTTTGAACCAGTTCGGCCAAAAAGATTACTTTGCCTTCTCTGCGGAAACGAACACACATGTACAAGCACTAATGCCAACAGAACTGATGACTTATTTCGTTTTATTTGAGAACTGAAGAAATTACTTAAGATCGCCTAAGAATGAGCGCTCAAATGAATACGCTTGACCTTGAATTGAACCTCAAAACCACTGTCTACAAAGAGTCTCAAAGAGCTAGCCTGAAGCAAATTACTAAATCTGCATCTAGTCGAGCAAGATTTCCTTGAAAAGTTTGTTTGACAAGATTTTCTCTAATGCCAATGGATGAACAAGTTTTCCCTGGCGCGTTGTCCTTGTTGCGTGTGTACATAGACGACAAACAACTGAAAAGTTTCTTTGTGTTCTAAATATACTTTGCAAGGCGCGTAATACTTGTGTTGAAATTTTTAATGAACATTTCCAATTGTTAAAACACAGATATGTTGATTAATCCGCATTCCCTTCTTCGTCAACCTATTTACATTTCGTTCTAAAAAGAAAAAAATATTTCATACTCTTAGGAGCATTCTCAAGAAGTTCTGTTTACAATGATAATTTGCTACAGCCCAGTGGACACACCTGTCAGTTGAACATTCTAGAGCCATTCCTATTTTGCTTGTCCAATCAAAATCCAACATCATTATGTCCCTAGAATGCACTATATAAATTAGCGTTGATCTACAACTCTTCAGTCGGCGTCAAGCGTTTGCGGAAAGATAAGCTCAGAGTTATCTAAAAGGTAAGACCTAAGTGGCTCATAGTTATAACATTGTAATCTTCGGTGTGTTGAATGGTTTTATTGTCCAGTAAACGAGCTTAAGGGAAACTCTTTACGCTTTTGTTAATATAGTTTAGAGCTTCAGAAAGGTAGATCTACATTAGAATAATAGAAAATTAATTATAAAGATGCTTTACCACAAAATCAAGGATTCGTTTCAATCATTTTTTCAGATCTGCAGTTGCAAAATGTTTAGATATAGTAAGTCCTAAACTATTTCAGAGCGTTAATAGACAAAGTAATCTTGCTATAGCTGATATAGATAGTCGTGGAAATTTTACTGTGTTAGAACAGCCATGTGCATTTATCAGTTAAATAGTGGATTCCGAAAAGGATATTTCTGCTTCTAGTGCGGAGAAATACTAATCTACAGAAATCTTTTAAAACTAGAAAGGAACATGGTCAAAACTATTCAACAATGAAACCACAACAAGACTGTGTTGTGCTACAAATTTGCGCGCGCCACTTTCTGTGACACATGTCATTATCGGCGGCGAGGAGCTACAAAACCATCCAATCATAACACGTCAATTTGCGTGCGAAAGAGTTTTGCGCCATAATGACGTAAATTTACGCGCCAAAAAAGTTGAGAGATGTCCATTCATGACGTCAATTTGCGCGCCAAAAGAGTTGCGCGCCATCTATATACAACGTCAATTTGCGCGCCATCCATTCATGACACACGAATTTGCGCGCAAAAAGAGTTGGGCGCCATTTTTCAATATGTTATAGTGCGTAATATAGCAATTATAAATACTGTATGGCATTACCGACGGCGCGGAGACAAAAAAAATCATCCATTCATGACAAGGGCGGCCTGCAATTTGCATGGCAATTTGCATTTGACTAACACAAGACGCACATGAAATACTGGCACATTCTAGTGAATAATATTTTCTGTTGTCACATCCTCACTCGATCATTTTTTCTTCCTTCATCATCTCTTAAGTTTCAAATTATTCTTTGATTAAATGACTAAGACGTGAAAGCACACCCGAGTCCTTTTTCAGTAGAACTCAACAACATTTTACTCAATTAACTTGAGTAAGAATCTTTTTCTTTATAGAAGCTCTCAGAAAGCACACTGATAACACTGACCAGCGTTTTACCAATTAATCACCAGATCGCAGATCCAGAAAGTACGTGAAAATGAAGATTGCTGTGAAGATTGTTCTTGTATTAGTTGTAGTGATAGCCGTTGCTGAGGCTGATCGGTTTGACCGATATAGAATGGCCATGGAGGAAAGGCTCTTCAAAAGGCTATTTAAGCCGCGTAAGAAATATGATTTTAACCAAAAAAGTAACCTTAGAAAAACGCAATTTAAGTAGTCAGGACAAACTTCAATTAAGAATTAACCGCACGAACTCATCCGCCTTCTCCTTGTTCAGTTCTTCTTGATTTTCTTGCTCTTGTTCTCGTTCTTCGTGGCTTCATCTTCTTATTCTTGTTCTTCTTGTCTTTCTTGTTCTTCATGTCTTTCTTGTTCTTCATGTCTTTCTTGTTCTTCTTGTTCTTCTTGTATACGTCTTGTTCTTCTTGTTCTTGTTCTTTTTCAGTTCTTCTTCTGTTTAATAACGCTATTTGTTCTGGCTAATTAGATCAATTTCAATTACCGGAATATGCTTATAAGTTCTCTTTTTAGGTCCTGGAGTACTTAATGATGCTGCCTGCCGTGGCAGTTGTGAGTTAGCTAGCTCATTAAGCGAAGCTGACAAGTCTGGAAGGTGCCGAACAATAAGAAACTGTGCATACCCCAAATATCGTTGCTGTACTTAAGCCTTCCATGGTAAGTACTTGGTAGCATTAGGAATTTTTGACCATCTTAACTTGTGGAAATACATCTTTATTTCCCCGGCCAAACGGTCCAAACAGTAACACTGAGAGAGGTGGAGGGGGACACGCCTTTGCAAATCATGGTGGCACGTTTTCATTTATAGTTACACGGGAATGTAGATAAATATAATAAGTGCTTTTGACTATACAGAATGTTGCTTAGCTTTAAATGAACACGTAAAAGATACCGCAATAGTAACCTCATCTTAATTTTTTTCTTTTTCAGCAGACAAAGTTGATGTGTACTGCTGATGACAACATATTCTAGTCCCAGTCATACAGTGGCATGAGTACTGGTTGGCCTGAAGAATGGTAGAGTGGGAGTTTAGTTAATATTCTTAATATTAGTAATAATTGATACTATTAGTTACGATTTAAGAGTACACTAAGATAACATAAATGTTTGAAATAAACGATCATAAGATGAACACACAAAATTTTTATTGCTTTGTTGTTTGTTTGTTTCAGTTTGTTTTTGTAATAACAAATGGCGAATGAAGTTCCAGTGTAGTTTTTTTAGTGGTTTATGCAAATGTTCTGCAGCTGGCTGCGGTTACAAAAAATTCTACTTATTAAGGTCCACCGCTCAGCTAGTCAGAATATATAGAATCTCTCAATTTATGCACCAATGAGCTTTTATCAGGTATTTTTAAATTCGTAAAACAGAAGAAGAATTACTATATAGCTGGAAAGAGCATGTTAAAATTAGCAAGACGGTGAAGTTTGAAGGGATTAAATCTAAAACTCGCGAGAATATGAATTTTTGAAAAGTGTGAATTTGTAAGAAAACCTTTGCTACAGCATGTATACAATTTGTCTGCGCATGTCTGTGTTTTGGGCTTGAAATTCATTTGCATATCGAATGCAAGAAATTTTATGTTGACAAGGAACATTTGGCTGGCTATCTTGTTCTTCAAAATTATGTTCAACTACCGAAATACTAAGACCTACCTACCGCTAGTGCGTTGTGGATAATTATCCAAACTGAAGGCACTCCAGATGGGAAAATATCGCGCGTCAAAGTCAGTAGAAATTGTGAGAAGAACAAGAACTCCGCTTTTTCGAGTAATATTGTGGGCGCTAAATTTATATGTAAGGTACGTTAAGTAGTGGAAGCCATTAACAACAAGTTACTGTGTAGATTAGACCCGATAAGAGTATTTTAGACTCCATCGATCGTTTAATAATTAGCCATGTTCACTGGAATGTCGTACTTTTTCGCTCAAAATTCTTGCAATTCACTTTCAAAATTTGACATCTTAGACTGCGCCCCCCAGCAAATTTATTTAGTAATTCGCTTTTTCCACGTTTCTTTCTTGCAAAACTGAGCTTTTTTAGTCCAAACTCGTGGTCCCTACATGTGATCCAAAGCATTTTTGTGAACGTGTTTCCAAGCACGTTGTTTGCATCACAGGGATTCCCAGACCTTAACAGTTTGGGCTTCCTGTGGTCTTCAACGGTAGATAATGTATTCATAAATGGCTGTTGGCTGTTGATAACGCATCAAAGAACCAACAATTTCGTGCCGAAAACGTGTCTCAAAACCTGAAATAAAGCTCTTCTCAAGCATGTTAAGGCCTGGGTTTTTGGCCCATCTGAGAAAAACTATTTTTCTCAATATCTTGACAGGTTTTTGTTTGTATAAGACACAAATCGGTCTAAGAATTGTATTTTAGATCCTTAACTGTTTACGGTAAAAGTTATTGTAATCACGTGACTTATGACGTCATTGAATTGGAAAATAGAAAAAATTAAACTGGGTGGCGAGTGTAGTTTGTCTGTCCTTAAAAGTACCATGAATATACACATCATAATAAGTTTTATAAATTCACGTTTGGAATGGTTGGCTCTCGATTTTGATTAAGGAGATATTGAGTAAAAAGTGATTTGATCATCTGGTCACGTGACCTGTTTTATACTATATCTCCTTAATGAAGAACGTTAGTCATCCATTCCAAACGTGATTTTTTCATGCTTTCAAATTGAACTGTATTTAGGGTATCTGCTATTGTATATCAATATAACTGGCCACCTAGTATTTAAAAGACTGATTTGTTACATTTTCTACGACTAACTGATCACGTGACCAGTCTTTCACAAATATTTTGAGTTAAGGCAATCAAGAAACACAAGTTCTATTGACGTGCCAAATTTCAAACTGTTTGAACATGTCATAGGCTGATACTAAAAATCATACTTTAGTTTAAGAATTTGGCTGCTGACCCAGGCCTTAATGTGCTTGAGTTAAACAAAAGAAATGCCTTGTTTAGTTATCAATTTATGTTTCCTTATCTTCAAATATGCTTTTGAAGCAGTTTATCAAAACAAAATTCTTCTGAGTTATATATTTACACAAGTGTGTAAATATATGCACTCGCTGGACCGTTGCAAAACAGCTCAAAGTTTCCTCGGAGTTAAGATGTTGTAACCAATTTTTCAAGCCACAATTTCACAAATTTGGAGAAATAATACAACATTCCTCAATTTTGAATTAAATCCCAAGTAAATTAAGGCTTTTTCATGAGATATCTTTACTTGAATATCGTTTCATACATTCTTTGGTAAAATTAAAAGACCACAGGAAGCCCAAACTGTTAAGGTCTGGGAATCCCTGTGGTTTGCATGCACATTTCAGCGATGAATTTATTGCTCTCTTATGAAGTATAAAACGCTGCTTCATACGGCACAAACTGTATGCCTCACCATGTATAAAAATAGGTCATTAATGATCTAGATAAATGTTGCAGATTATAAAATATAGGCTACCGAATTTAGTCAATTTTAACAAGGCTTGAACCCGGCTGTAAACAGTTTCCAGCAAGAAAGTTCTGGTTTACAAGAACAAAGCATGGAAAAAGCGTATTACTTATTAAATAATTTTGCTGGGGGGCGCTGTCAAAGATGTAAAATTTTCAGAATGAATTGCAAGAATTTTGCGCGAAAAAGTACGACATTCCAGTAAACATTATTCAACAATCAATAAAGTGCAGAGTACTCTTATTGGATCCAATTCCAACAGTACCATGTTGGTAATAACATCCATTACTAAATTTACCTTATACATGAATTCAACGCCAACATTATAACTCGAAAGTGCGGAGTTCTGGTCCACAGCTTTCTACTGACTTTGACGCGTGATATTTTCCCATCTGGGGTGCCTTCGATCTGGATAGTTATCCACAGCGCACTAGCGGTAGGTAAACTGCTCATGTTTTAGTTGTCTCAGTATTTCGGTGGTTGAACATAATTTTGAAGAACGAGATAGCCAGCCAAATATTCCGTGTCAACATAAAATTTCTTGCATTCGATATGCAAATGAATTTCAAGCCCAAAACACAGACATGCGCAGACAAATTGTATACATGCTGGGTGGCTGAAATTGCTTCTTTTTCTATAGAAACGTAGGCGCCATGTCCTACATCGAACGTTTCTGGCTATCGAAAAAAGCCAACTTCGGCTGCCCATAACTTTGGCGCTATTCATCGAAACTACTTCAAAATTTCAAGTTTTGCTAACTTTGGTATGTTCTTTTCAAATATTATACGGTGTAAACCCAAGTTTACACTAGAAAAACTAGAATGGAACTGCAGCAATTATCTGATAATGATATGTAACTTTTTACTTTTGCTGAACTCATTATGTGTTATACAAATTTCTGGCACGCATTTAGTGTTAATCCAGTGTTTATGATGTCTGAAAACGCGCCAATACACAGACTCCTAACTGAAAAAAATTGTTTAATCTTTAATTTGTTCTATTCATGTATGCTGAGAGTTTATTAGACATATTCTAAACTATCATAGCTGTTGTTGAAGTTAAAAGAAACATGGGAAATCACGTTTTGTCATCGAAATCAATCGAAAGCTTTAGGCGTCGGACCAAAAACGGCCACTTCTGATTGATAGCTAAAAGCCTGAGCGTGAAAGAAATGGCACTAAAAACCCTCACATAATTTGAAACCAAAAAAGAACTGGTATCCTTTTTCTCTCTAAATTCTGCTTTTCGTAGCGAACGCAAATTAAATTTGGTCCTGTTTTGAATAATGTATTATACGCTTGAACAGCTACTTAAGCTATATCGATAAAAAGATCAATGCTTTTGTTTATCAACGAACAGAAACTTTAGTTCTCAACTGAAGCAAAAACAAGCTGGATCCAAAGCTACGTGTACACAAATTCGATAAAATTAAAAATGTATTTTCTTCTCTGTTTGCTATCCAAAATGAATGAAAAATGGAACAAGTTTTTCTTAGCTAAAGGAAACGTTGTTTAGATTGGAGTAAGCCCATGACCTAACGGTTTAGCAGAAATGCGCGCCATTTTGAAAAGATGAAAATTGCGCCAAGTATCTTAGATAATTGGGAAATCTAATTGTTCTATAAAAATAAAAATAAAACATTTAGGTACTGTATTCAGACATCCTAAAAGGACACATTATAAAACAAGTTTTCACCTTCTAATATAGAAAGCTCGGTAAATTAAAAATTTACAAACGTGGATGAAGCTTATTCATTACTATTCAATAAAGTTTTCACCTGTTTTTGTGGTAAGGTGCGCATTTTACGAACAACTAATTTTTAACCTTGTTTAGTTAAACCACTTTAAACATGTTTAACTGGTTGGTGTGAATGCAGCACTATGCTGATTCAGGATTCTGATTCATGGATGGACAAATGATCTGGCAATTAAGGCCCAAGTTAATACCAAGAGATTTTCTGGGAAAAAGGCTTATAAAATGACAAAAGAAAATGAGATAAATGGATAAACCCCACTATTATAAACTTTAGCCTCTTATTATATTATTAGTCTACATAAATAGTACATTGCTGTAGAAAGTATTAGTCAGATTCAAGCATTTGACAAGAAAACAGTCTCTCTCGAAGGTAAGAAAAAAACGTTTAGACTCTTGACTATAAATACTGTGATAATAATTTATATTGTCAACTGTTAACTTGCCGGCATTTTAACATGCCGAATGATTATTTTTAAAGACATTTTTACCCCAAAATGAATTGGATTTTTACGTTCCAATGGCTGCAGCATTTTGGCGCGAATTCTGGCGCGCATTTCAAATTTCAAGTGTTTCATTCCGTGTACAAATCATTGAGGATCAGAGAATTTCACTTCTGAGCCTACACTGCATCCTGATTTATATTGTCAACTGTTAACTTGGCATTTTAGTGAATAATTATTTCAAAATACATTTTTTGCCCCAAAGTTAAGCAGATTTTTACGTTTCAATAGCATTTTGGCGCGCATTTGATGTTGCTAGATTCCAATCCGTGTACTTGGCATTTTTGTGAAAAACCGTTTTAAAGACATTTTTACCGAGTGGATTTTTATGTTCCAATGGCTACAGTTTTTTTGGCGCGTATTTCATCTTTCTAGATTACAATCTGTGTACAAATAAATCAATAAGCTTCAGAAAATTTCACTTCTGAACTCACACTGCATCCTAAAACGTTGATAAAATAAAGTAGTTTTTGTTATATTCGCGGTAAATATTTTAACGCGCATTTCATTATAACTCCGCCGCGCAAACTTATTGATGGCTTTTAATGAAATTGCTACTCGGATTTCAAGACATTAGTAATGCATGTAAAGCTTTCTTCAAGTAATAAATCGCTCTAAATCCCACACAACATGCAAAACCGTTACGCGTTCATACAATCAATCAATCGATTTTTGGTAAAATATTTTGGCGCGCATTTCATTACAACTGCACTGGGCACTGCACTGATAGTTTTTGAATGAAATTACTACTCCGAAAGGTATTACGAACATATATGCAAAGTTTTCTTCAAGTGATAAATCGCTCTAAATCCCAGACAACATGCAATACCGTTTATAAAATCAAGTAGATTTTTTGGTAAAATATTTTGGCGCGTATTTCAGTACAACTGCTCTACGCAAACATATTGATAGTTTCTGAATGGAATTACCACTCCAGAAAGTATCACTAACGTATGCAAAGTTTTCTTCAAGTGATAAATCGATCTAAATCCCAGACAACATGCAAAACCATTTATACAATCAAGTCAATTTTTGGTAAAATATTTTGGCGCGCATTTCTGTTTGTTCCCCTGCTTTTTCTGTTCGGTATTGAAATGGTGCTCAAAAAACGCTATAAGTTGTCGCTTTTCATAAGGATAAATTCAGTAGAACACTTAAAAAGAGCACTCTGTCAGTTTCTGACGAATTTTTTTTGTAGTCGTATTTTTGTTTTAAACGTTATTTGTCTGCACTCGTTATTTGTCTGTTACACGCTCTATTGAAGCGCACTCAAGGCTATTCGCGCCAGTCCCAGAGCGAGTATAAATAAGAGCTCCACACCTCACTTCGGCCCAGTTCGCGTAAGACTCTTTCGACAGTAGGTCGATTATGGCAATCCTTCTTTCCTTTCGCGTTTGTTCTCCGGCCTAATGCATCCGCGCTTTTCCATTTTCCCTCCCTCCCAGTCCCAATGTGTTCAGTCACTTCCAACTCCTACAAGCGCGGTCGCATGTCTCCATCTCTTATTGAACGAGCGTGAAAGGGACTGCCGCGAATAGTATGCTGTTATCATCTACGAACAACAGATCAACGAGGATTACAGACTACAGATCAAGGATTGACAGGCTTGGTGGTGTCAATGAAATCAAAGGTCATGCACAATTAAAACAAAATTACCACTTTTTCAGTTACCAAATGCGTCAATGAGACATCATGGAAATGTGAAACTTGGTTTTGAAAACGAATCGAAGTCAAAATTAACTAGCTATCTTCTCAACTGACATTCTTTGTAAATGGAACCCGTAAATTTCAATTTTTGTCTTGTTAACTCATCAGCGGTGATGAGGCTAAGCTAGGCTAAAGCAACGGCAATCAGCAGCCAGCAACAAGCACGAGGGTCGCCAGATCCGTTGTGGTGGACTAACATGTGGGCCCTGCACAACAATGGGCCACCCCATATTATATAAACATCATATACCGCTGACCAGAGACAACCAAACAGCAAACAACAGGGTTCATCCCTGACTAGCCGCGTAGCCGCGAACGAACACATGCAACGCTACAGCCTCGACTTGAATTTTGCCTAAATTACAAATAGCCACATATAAAACATGTTAAAACCAAACTGTTACTATTTCTAGTTTACTGCATCATCACAAAGAAATCACGTGACAATGAAGGGCGCTGCAAAGATTGTTCTTCTGATGATTGTTATAATGGCCGTTGCCGAGGCTCGCAGATACCAGGAACTGAACAGACAGCAAGAACCTTTACAAAATAGAATGTTTGAAAGTAAGAATAATTTGAGCAAAGTACACTCAAAGTAAACTCAGGATTCAGCACTCTAAAAACAGTATCTTGATTTAGGTTGATCATGATGCCAACTTAAGGAGACTGACTACGTTGACAAAAAGTATCGAAAACTCCTCAGTTTTTTAATTTAAAATTTAATGCTGATTCCAAAACGAAAACGAAAAATGGGGGGGGGGGGGGGTTTCCATGCTCGTTTTCGAGATAATCAGCTTTGAATAGATGCCCTTGTACGACTCGGAGTTTTTAGGGCAAAAATAGCGCTACCGGAAGTCTTAAGAAAAAATTACAAATCGCAAGATAATAGTTGTAAGACGACCACAATTGCACAAATATTAGCCAAAGGTATATTCTACATAATGACATAAACATTTTTGATGTAATGACTATAATATACCTTCATGTCTTGACTTTTGTACCGTAACTCCTATCAAAAAGCCTCTTCAAGTCGAACAAAACTAGGAGAGGTGTAGTTTGAAATGTAGACTAATGAACTTGAAACCGACCGTGTGCACGTGCACTTTGTATTCCCTCCCTCCCCCTCCCCTGCCCTCCCCTTCTCTCTCTCTCCACCTCCCCTTCCCCTTTTCCATCATTAATTGCTCCGTTACGGCTATTTCAAACTAAACGGAATGACAAGTTTCAACAACTGTACTAGGTCACTGGGAATTGAAATCGAGACATTTCGCTTAGCAGACCACGCGCTAACCAACTAACTACGCTTGCTCCTAAAACTATCAATTGTTTTTTAGTTCCTGAATATCTTAATGATCCATATTGTATGGGAAGATGTGTGAGACAGCCAATAAGTGGTAAACATTGCCAACCTGGTAAACATTGTGCCTCTGGTTATCAGTGCTGTGAGTGAGACGACGGAAGATGACGTCGATCACTTTTTTCTTCCAAATGACGTCATACTAGTGCCAGTCCCGTTCTCCCCTTTGGATCTGAAGAGTGGAGCTTCTGATATATTTTAGATGATTAATTATGTAATGAATGTTGTAGGTTAAGTGAATGTACTTAATTATCACGTCATGTTGAATTGATTAAATTGAATATAAAATCACACTGCCACAATAACGTTTTCATCACGTCTCAGGAGAGTCAGTTTGGCCACCACAACTGTTTTTACTGGCCCTAAGTTTCAAGAATAGTGACCTTAAGTTTTGACATTTTGTGAGAACCATTGTTGAAGGCAAGCGTAAAAGCGAAATTTGCTTAAGTTTCCATAAGCACGAAGACATGGCTACGAGCATGCGCAGACGTTTTCACTAGTTTCTCTTGCAGATGCCTTTATAATGTAGCTGATGTAACGCGTGTTCTGATTGGCCAACGGGCGCGTGTAGCGCGTTGTATATGAGCTCACAGCACACGCGCGCGTATTTCTATTTCTTCAATACAGTAGATTTCGCATGACAGTGAAAACGGCACCACACGGTCACGGCACGGTTACGGCAGGAATTTCGAAGGCTTTTATAGACAACACGGCACTGACACTGTCACGGTACGGCCCCTTTCACACTTACAGTGACGGATCTAGACATTTTGAAAGGGAGGGGCACCATCAAGATTAAAAGAGCCAATTTTTGGGAGTGTGTTAATTTGGCACACGCGCGCTGAAAAAAAATAACTTAAGAATCACTTTTATCGTGCACGTAAGAATGGTTGTTTTTCCTTGTAAAATAATTTTCTCTTAAAAGACAAAACAAAAAATTGAATCAACCTCGTTTCTTAATCCCACACATTTCATGGTCATTGAAACATTGTAAGATATCCAAAATAGATTATAAAAACGTAAATTTTTGGGGGCGCTTACTTTGGGTTGACGTTGTTTTGGTCGTCAAGCATCTCCATTGTCCAGTTGTTGTTGTTTTTTGTTGTTGTTGTTGTTTTTTTTTTCTGAACTTGTGAATTCCGATATGCTGCTCTTGATTGCCTTTTGTAAACTTTCCGAGTATGATAATTTGAAACAGCAATTTCAATGGCTTATATCAAAATAACAAAGGATGCGTGCAAGGAGCAGAATCGGAATTCAGTGGCCACAAAACGTGTAGAATTAAGGTGGCTCGATCGAGTTTTTCAGTAGAGCTACCAGTCGCCTTTGAGTGAAAACTATTTGTTCATGAGCAGTCTGATAGTAAATTAAAGTCCTTATGACACATAATTTTTTTATTTTCAAACCTAGTTGTTTTTAGAGAGCGTAGTGAAGATCGTTTTTACCCAGGTTTTCCTTACCTCGTATTTTCTGAGATATGAAGGTTTCAAACTTCTCATGGGTTTTACAAAAAGGACTTCAATTCGAGAGCCAAATTTTTTACTAAACAACAGGCTTTGCCAATGGAAATGAGTTACAAATGGAAAAATACAAGTAATTTAAATTCTCTTGTTTTTGTATAATAAATGATTACTCCTCTTACGTCATCACATTTGCATTTTGAAATTTGAAACCTTTATATCTCAGAAAATATGGAGTGAGGAAAAACAAGATTAAAAGATCTTTACTATGCTTTCTATCAAGAACTGAGTTTGAAAATAAAATATTATCCGTCATAGGGACTTTAAGTATTGCACCCTTATCAGACAAAGATCAAAGTTTATGATGACGTATGTTATCTGGAGATCGGCGCTATTATGGTGACGCCTTAAAAGAATTCCCCTTTTCACACATTCTCGATTTTAATGAGTTCTACGCTTATTCTTGAAAAATGCTCTTGTGATCTTGTAGTTAACATCATTGCCTTTAGCTCTAGCGAATTAAATCAAATTCTGAGAGAGCGTTTTCGAGATATCATTGATGAGAGATTTTAACTGCAAAAATCGAGCGTAAACAAAACAACTTTTTAAATCTCCTACAATTAAAAAGAAAGTAGCACATCTAAGTTAATTTTTCATCTCAAATTGTTGTAAAGATATCAAATTTGGCTACTGAAAGAGACGAGAGAAATCATATTAATTGATATCGAGAAAAGTGCGCCGAACTCATGTATATGGACATCCTGAATTTACTTCTGTTGCCCAAATTTCGCTCCAGTGTTACATAAACTCAAGGATAAACTGCAATACTTAAAGATCCCTGCGATAAATATTGTTTAAAAATTAGTATAGTTTAGTATAGTTAATAGTTGATATGATATAGCGTTTTGATATTTTCCCATCTGGAGTGCCTTCAGTTTGGATAATTATCCACAGCACACTAGCGGTAGGTAGACTGCTCATGTTTTAGTTGTCTCAGTATTTCGGTAGTTGAACATAATTTTGAAGAACAAGATAGCCAGCCAAATATTCCGTGTCAACATAAAATTTCTTGCATTCGATATGCAAATGAATTTCAAGCCTAAAACACAGACATGCACAGCCACCCATAACTTTGGCGCTGTTTTTGTTAACTTTGGTGTGCTCTTTTCAAATATTATATTTTTGTTGTATTAAAGTTTAAAATGTCACGCAAAGTTTAAAATGTCACGCAAGGTTTAAAATGTCACGCAAGGTGCAAATATCGGTAGATGTGATCGAGTGTCTTTCTGCGAGAACGAGTTTAGTTGTGTTCGAGGTACACATTGCCGTCATTAACAATTTTGTGTCACGTGCTAACAAATGATTGGTTAGCTGATGGGGCGGTTGAATTCTTACATTGTTGCAGTAACATGCGGCTAGCCTTTGATGTGTCCTGTTCGCTCTCGTTAGTGAACGAACCTTATTTTTCTCTCTCAAATTTCAAATTTAAGTCATGTCAATTCGCTAAAAACACAGGGTTAACGTATCTTGGACATACTGTAAGTATGACGTTTTAGTATTTATTTTATTTTAATTTATTTTATTTTATTTTATTTTATTTTATTTTATTTTATTTTTTAATTTAGGTTTTTTTCTTAACAATTACATAATGTGTTTTTATGTATCAAGCCAGAGTGGTTCATTTTCTTTAAGGAAATTCAACATAGAGCATCATTATGTCAATATGAATGTTATAAAAAGGAAAAAAAAAACAGATCGACTAGGAAATATCAACTAAAAGACTCGTCGTATCTAAGCAGAGAGGTTTAAAAGGACCGTCCGCAAAATCGGCTCTTTTTACTTTTTGGTCATAATATCCAAATCTCTGGCCCCCCTTTTGATGAGAAGTGTTTTGGTACCTCGATCGTCCAATATCAGTTTTGAACTCGAAGTCGTCTGTAGCCGAAGTTATCCCCAACCCGAAATGATCACCAAGTCGTACCCAAGATAATCCCGAACTAATTCTTGGTGGGCACTCACTTTATCGAAAATTATAAATGCTGTTTTAGAGCTGTAAATATAATTTAAATACATGCACCAAAAAAAGTATTCAAAATTCTGCAATATTACAAGCTTTTGAATTAAAATGACTTTTAGTTTCAAAGATACAAGCGTTGAAATATGCTGATATTTTAGTAAGAAATGTATGGGCCGCCATGTTGGCGTACCACGACTGTAGACCAACATGGCGGCTTAAATAACAAGAGTCAAATAAATCATGCCCTAACTGCATCTAATTCACATATTCTGATAACTATGTTTATAAAATAAAATTTACTTCAATGGACCAAGCCAAATACATATTATTTCCTACCAATTTGCTTGTTTTAAGTCTCTATCTGTGAGTGTGATAGTTTGCGTGACAGAAGTTTCGGTCACCGATAGTAACTCAAAAACTAAACAAAAACAGCTCAAATTTTCAAGAGTAAGTTCTTTCTTTGATGTATACAAAAAATACTAAGGAGCCAGGTTTTAGCGATATATAGTTTACATTCTAGCCTTTTGATGACGTCATGTGCCCACAAAGAATATCGGTAACATTTTTCAGGTGAAGAGAAGGATTCTGAGCAAATAATTTTCCACTTCTGACTACAGTCATTCAATTCTCTTGCCAACAATCCCAGTCCCTTTTTGGGAACAATGCATTATAACGTCATCAGTCACGTGATTCACACAAGAATGACGAACACCTGTCACTAAGCGTTCCTGACGTCATCAATCACGTGATTTTGACGCTCTGTCGTAAGGGGCCCCCGTTGGTGCAAGAAAAAGTGTTCGCTTACGGGAAAAATAGCAATACAAATTCCATATATACTACTATCAGAAACAACTTGGCAATTATTACCGTCCCAGGCCCTTGGCCGGGACGGTTATAAAATGCAGCAACTTTCTTGTTGTTGTTTTTTTTTCCTTGTCAAGTTTTGGCCGAACGGCCGACGATTTTCATACGAACCTCGTCTCCATGTTATAACAATAAACAATGAATAACAAAATCTGATCTGATTGGCTAATATAATAGCACCTAGCAACAATGTCCACCAGTAGTCAGGCAATAGAAAATGGAGCTTTTAACTCGAGATATATCGAGAGACTTATAAGAGCTTCAGAATGGGCTGTTATTTTGAGCTTGATCTCCAATACTTTGACCAAATATTGAATTCGCAATGGAGTACTTGAAAATGAAGCTGTCGCGATTCAGAGTAATTCTTTTAAGCTGGAAATCTACGAATGTCTCGCCCTACATGTTGCTAAACGAATGCATATAGAGGTAAGTCAAATATATTTCGTATTTAAGCATTCAAGAGATCTTGAGAGTTTTTGTACGGAATTTTAACACTGAAATTCTTTACCAGACAACTAAGGTTCTATTTGACCCGATGCGTTTGCCAGTGGTCACGTAATGGATAAAACATCTGAAACAGGAACGAAAAAACACAGGATTTGTTATTGTGTCAAAAACGCCGTTGTAGAAGTCTTTACAGTAAACAATTTAGATGTATAGTGAAATAAAACGTTGAATAAACTGGTATATTCGAGGGTAATATTTTTGCATGTGAGAAATATAATATGCATGATATTCACTAATAGCTGTTGACAGATAAATTAAGAGGAGATCTTTTCCAATGACGCCGGAGCAATAATGGCGAAAAGTGCCAAAAACTACACCTTCGTGCGAGTTTTAATCCAAATTTTCGTTCTGGATTAACACTCAAATCCTTTTTCTACCGGTTACAAACTGATGTACCAAGATAAAATTCCTGTTTAAAACGGATTTTTGAATTGTACAAAGACTTTTTCTTGAAGTTGTGTTGGGATTAAGCTCTTTCAAGCTGAATATAAAGAAAAAAAACAGCAAATGAGCAAATGAAGGCCTAAATCTCATTTTCGGTCCAAATTTTCGCTTTGGATTAACACTTTGATTCAACTTTTATCGGCCAAAACTACTTACAAACAACTTAAACTTTCTTATAGAAATGGTTTTAGTTTTGTACAACAGCTATTCTTCAACTCAGGAGTTTTTGTCGTTCACTGCTCGAACTTGAAAAAAATCCCCTCTTAAAGATCTTTACTACTGCGGCTTGTTGAACTACAGGCAACCAGTGTAGGGTTCGAGGTGCGTTTTGTTAAAACGTTTATTCAATATATAAAACATCCGAAAAATACACGATTTGTTATTGTGTCAAAAACACCGTTGTCAGTAGAAGTTTTTACAGCAAACAATTGAGATACATAGTGAAATAAAAAAAATGAATAAAACTAGTATATTCGCAGGGAATATTTTTGCATGTCGGAGATATATAATACCTATGCAAGGAGAGTTAAACACAAGCTAGTACATGTCATGGCCTGGGACGGTTCACTCTACAACGTAGAGTCTAGTTTTTTAACAATTCCTGTGTGGTCGCTCACGGGATACAAAAACAATGGAACATGTCGATTTTCTAGCCCAAAAAGTGGTCGCGATCGCTTAAGAAATTTCACCACTGGTCGCTTACGAGAACGCTTTTTTACAGAAAATGACTTTAGAGCAAAACGGTTTTTTACGAAGCGGTCCTTTATGGGAGGTGTCGCTTAAGAGAGGTGGTCGCCATGAGAGAGTTGACTGTATAAACAAACACAACTCGGGAATCACAACGCCGTGGGCCCACGAGGATAAACACACCCCGACTAGCAGGATACGTTTGAGTGATAACGTTTTCAGATTAGTTGGGGTTCAACGATACTTCACTGATAGTATTTTATATCTACTTTTTCTTTTAGTGAATGAATTGAGTCACCATGGAAACCGAGCTAGTTCTTGAGTCAGGAGAACTATCCACTAAATACCACGTGACCACAGGTCTGTTCTGCCTGGTTGCCCTACCAACGTTACTCGCAAACGTGTTGCTATTGTTCGTCGTCTTCCGCAGCACCAACTTTCGCGACCTGACTACAATGCTTGTAGCTTTTATAAGCATTGCTGATCTCCTGTACGTCGCCTACTTGTGTGGA
Source organism: Telmatactis stephensoni (assembly GCA_029948255.1). NCBI lineage: Eukaryota > Metazoa > Cnidaria > Anthozoa > Actiniaria > Isophelliidae > Telmatactis > Telmatactis stephensoni. The sequence goes on from JALIZF010001681.1 coordinate 59,702, forward strand.
TACGTTGCACTACAGTATATACATGTGTATATACCAGGTACTGCATGTGCAATTGTCATTACGATGCAGAGCATTCTAAGGATGGTGCCGTCCTTGACGTTCGTGTTGGTAGGGTTCAACTGGTACATTGCAAAGTTCAAGCCAGCAGTTTGTTATAAATTCCATCAAATCCGCCTTATTTCCCTGAAGTGTTTCCTAGCAACCTGGTTGATTTCCATAGTAACCAATATTGGGGTTCCATTTGTGGTATGTAGTCGGTTCAGCAAGGCGGGTTTCGTGGCGTACTCAATGGTTATCAACGTGCTACTGAATTTGGTTTCCTTGGTGACCGAAGTTTGTCTCTACTGTAAAAACTTGGCGCAAACGATGAAAGAGCTAGAAGACAAATCCAAAAAGAACACTCTGCTATCTTACAATCTTAAAATCACCAAAGTTTTCCTCTTTCTCTCTATTGCATATTTCATCTTCACTGCTCCTCTAATGTTCTATCGTCTGTTTGAGTTCGCTTTGGGTGTCCACAGCAGAGCTTTCGCCGTGTTCGTCTTCCATCTTCTCAGCTGCGTGCCTTGTCTGATGAATCCCATCTGCCTCTATTTTATCAGTCAGAAATTCCAAGACGAGTTACGAGGTCTATTTTGCATAGCCAAACCTAAAACCTCACAGAAAAAACTTCCCGCCGTAAGTCCCGAAGCCTTCTCTGCCAACAAAGGCTTCTTTAAGCCACGTACACCAGCATGGAGGCAAGGGTCGGAGTACTGGGATCGGGAACTCATCTATGGGGAGTACCCTTCCACTGCACCTCCCAAAGAAGCTTCAAAGAAAAAGAAGAAAGACGTCCGTTTTAACGATGTCCTCGAAGAAATTCACGAGGATCCTGCTGAAGGTTCAAGTAACTCATCAAATAAGTTTGACCCCCAAGACACGACAAGACGGACAGTTCTTGATAGCGGTTCTGAGGTTACCACGGTAACAGAAGAGAACGTTACCATGGCAACAAAGAATGATCACCCTAGGAACCTGCGAAGTCCCCGACCAAGACCAAAATCAACACGCGTACCAGAGTACAGTCAACATTCCAAAGATAAAGCTCCGTCAGGCACATGGCCACGTTGCAACACCTCACCGTACCAGATGTATTCCAACACGGATGAAGGAAGGCGACAGGAAAGTCTGCTACAACAGAACCAACACTTCAGACGTAAACTGATAAGTCGTAGTCAATCAGTTTACGTACCACGAGGCCACAGCGGTGAGCGTTGCTCAAACCCTGAAGGAGACTGGAACACTGTGGCTACAACGACAACTAAAATGCGCACAATTCAGCTCCAATTTGATGTGTGTGAGGAAGAAACAGTTTTAAAGACTTATTTGTAGCCTGTGCAGGATTAGGGAAGATTTGGAAAAGAGGAGCCATCTCCTTATCTTACCTAATTTGTAAATGTTTATGTAAAGGATGAAGGGGGTATATAAGTCCCCAAATCCCATGAGTTATTACCTTGCGTTATGTCTAATTAGGAGCAAGCGTGGCTTAGTTGGCTTGTGCGCGGCCATTCGAGTAAAAACATGCTAACCAAGTCAGCCATCTTGATTTTGACCGAAAAAGGACTGGAACAGTGTAGAAACAGGGACCTGCGGTTTGTTTACCACAGGAAGCCCGAAAACAGCACCAATTTCTTGATATGCTAATCGAAACGTTCCGAGTTCAATACCCAGTGACATGGTTCACTTGGTTTGACTTCTCTTCATTCCGTCCTTTTAGCTTTTAATACCCTTAAAGAGCCCCTAACCCCTTGGTTCAAATTGAAAGTATCCATCCCACACCATATGGATATACGACTAGAATATTTCTTGCGGTAAGTACTTGGTGTATGCAAAACCAATTGTCTCAATAAATGATATATCCATTGATATACAATCTGATACACTTGGTGTTGCATACAATTGATGTTGCATACACCAAGTACTTACCTTTCTTGGTTTGAATGTACTGCTCAAGGTGGGTTACATGTGCTATAAATTAGATGACGTCTACCCAGGAAGTTTTAATATACAAAAACGCCGTTGATGTAAATGAAACATTTTTAGCAAATCAATGTTATATATTGTTTGTGTATAAAGGATTACTTGGATATCCTTGGATTGTCTTGGATATCAATATCAAGCGCACTTTTAAAGCGTAAAACAAATATCGCAAATTCCTAGCGAGACGTTATCTAATCAGCATAAATTCTTGATAATTCCACAAGTCAGCTGCTTGCAATTCAAATCAGCACTTCGGCCTCAAGATCATCAGTTAAAACTGTTATTAGTTGGTTGACGTTATATATAAGTATGATTAAGTTTTCTATTCGTCTCGTCAATTTTTGCGTTCAGTCTGATGTTTTGTGGAGCTGGTCTCGTAATGGCGAAAGCGAAACAAACTGCACGACCCATTTTAGCATGTGACCATACCTGTAGTTAATAGAAGTCCCCCTCTATTAGCTATGGTGTAACCAACCCTACATCGTGAAAACTTATTGTGAGAAACAAGAGACCATAATACTAAGAGAGCGAAGCTCTGTATTAATGTCGGTGCGATGTTCGCTATTTTTAGTAATTTCGCCATCGCGCGCGCAAGGCTCTCAAACAACATAGAGTTTGATTTTTGACGTGCGCGCGGACGCTGACCGTTTGCTTTCGGCTTTTGAATTCTTTTGTTTAAGAGCCTTGCGCGCGTGATGGCGAAATTGCTAAAAATAGCATTTTAGTCGCCGCGAACATCGCACAGACATCAATACTGAGTTTCGCTCTCTTAGTATGGTCTCTTGGAGAAATCGATTGCAGTAACGTTTTTCGTCGTTGCGTTGTTTAACATCCCTGCAATTGTCCATGCAACTTGTTTCGCAATGCCATTGCAATACAAGTTGCAGAAAAACTTGCACTGTGTAACAGAGCCGAGAACGTTTCTTACTTATCAGCAGATAAGCTCGTGAGATATCTTATCGGAGTTAGGTGTGGATCCAACCGAACGACTAGGGATAGACCCGGAACTGTCGTTACTAAAGGCTCGGCCAAACGGGAAAGGTTTGATGACCAAACAGGATCAAACATTGTTTGGTGATCCAACATTTTGCCGTTTGGCCGCCTTGTTTGGCGGTGTTTCATCAAACAACATCGAACATTTCTTTGTTCTCGTGTTTGATTGGCAATGTTGGATTCGTTTGGCCGGCCAAAACGAACATGTTTGATGCGCGCATGCACACTACGCTTGCTTATTCCCTTGTATCCATAGATACGGCCCGATTTTACAGCCCATAATACTTTTGATCGCTGTTGTTTGCAGCGATGTTTGGTACCGTTCGGCCACCCGTAAAAACTTTCGAGGACCAAACAGTGTTGGATCACCAAACAATGTTTTAAAAGCATGTTTGTTTATCAAACATTTTCCGTTTGGCCGAGCCTTAAAACAAGTGGTAAAATAAAACGAGTTTGCATGCTAGCTATCAATAAATGCGTGTTTAAGGTTTTAATTGAAAATATTTATTTAATCTATTTTAAATCTACAATAAATGGCTTCCTTAGTACAGGTAAAAAGCCTCCATGTATATTGTATATAATATAATCTACAACTCAAAATGACACATCGTCTTAGAACATGGGGAGTTGCTAGTATTTTCTTTCGATATATGCACAGTGCGCAATGCGTAAAGCCGGCGATACACGCTGCAATTTTTTCTCGCGCTTGCAATGCAATTTTAGGGATTTTGTTGCGAGAGCAAAATTGCCGAGTGTATCATGTCTGGAAACATAGGCGGCAACGATGTCTCGCAACAAAACAAATGTTGCAGAAAGTTTAAAAGTTTGAACTTTTCTCTGCAACATTGCACGCTCGTACTGAATGTTGCAGAGTGATGACAGACGCTGCAATTTTTCTCTGCAACAAAATCTAAAAGTGCATTGCCACCTGCGAGAAAAATTGCAGCGTGTATCGCCGTCTTAAAGGTAGCCACTACATACCAGGCCCGGGCAAACGCTTTCACCATTTGCTTCAACATCAGTTCGACTTTCTTGAAAGTCGTTGAACGATGTTGATCGCACGGGTGGCAAACGGTTTGGACAATTCTTTCAACATTTTTGATTGGTTGACTGCTTCAATTTAAGTTGATTCAACAAAGCTTCGCGACCATGTATACGTCTTTGTAAGACCGATTAATGTGCATGCGCATACCCAACAATGTTGACTGAAAAAGGTGGCAAACTGCTTCAACTCTATCAACAGTTCAGGCGAACACAAGAAATGTTGAATGGATGTTAAAACAAAGTTTAAACGCTTTTAAACTCATTCAACATTGATTAAACATGTTTTATAAACACAGTTGAACAAAATGTTGAAGCCGTTTGTCCGGGCCTTAACTCTTAATGTCAATAAAGTTATTATCATCAACACAAACTTGTATTTATTTTTGAGTTATTTTACTAAACCCGTGAAAACATTGGCCAACTAATATTTAGTGGTAGACTCTAAACCCACTGTTTTCTTTTGTTCTTTACCAACTAATACTACATGACTGGTTAACCAACTTTCTTTCATGGGTTAAAGCAAGGGTACTCTCTCTTTATCTAACTATGTATTATATTATCTATGATAAAAGTGGAATCTTCATAAGTAACCACTTCTGCTAATCAATACCAACTTTATAATCAGGGTTCGTATGCCCAGGAAATTCAATAAATCTAGGAGTTTCAAGGAGGAGTTTCAGATTATTTCCAGGACTTTTCTAGGAGTTTTTCACTAGTTCACTCAAGCAAAATATATTTGCATAACATTTTTTACTGGCTGAGTCAAGAAATGTAAATGGACTTTTACGCGAACAGATATGCACAGTAAACGAACACTTCTTCGTTTCTGATTTCCAGGAGTTCTCCAGGAATTTATTAGAAAATCCAGGACTTTCAAGGACTTTCCAGGCAGAAAATAAAAATCCAGGATTTTCCAGGATTTCCAGGTGTACATGTACGAACCCTGTACAATATGATTATTATAACTGTGAATATGTGGCTACCTACAATAAACAAGGATATGCCAACATTTGTTTACTTTGAGCTAATACTCAACTCTAGTTGAACAAATATGGTTAAACTTTTCATACACTTACACACTGAACCCTTTTAACTTAAAAACCTTGTTATCTTGAACACAAACCCATTCCCCTTGAGTCAATTTTTTCAGTTAAATACTATCGGTTTTCTTGAATCTAGTTTTGAACAATATCGTGCTAATCCCATGGGAGTTTGAGTTCGGTTCTACTGTATTTCAAAAGAGATTGTCATGGTAAATGGCTAAATGGTGATCAGACTCGGTAATATTTTAAACAGGAGGGAATCTGCCTGTGACACCTCCAGGGACATAACCATGGGTATTAAGGACGGACCATTAGATTTTTGAGGGGGGGTTGGGCAATTTTTTTTGTGCAGGAATTTTTTTTGTCCTTTGTGGCTGTGCAGGAATTTGTTTTTCAACATGCATAATTTTTTTTCTGGCACTTTTGTTGTGCATGAATTTTTTTCTTCATTTAAAGCTTTGCTCAAATTTTTTTTTTAGTTATTGCCCAAACCCCTGCCCACCACCATTGCCCATGATAACCTCATTGAAATCAGTATTGGTATATATTTACTACTTATTTGTCATTGGTGATCCCTCTGGAGTTTCCAACATAACGGCTGTTTCAACCACTCTCTTACTTGTTTCCAAAAGAGACTTTTGATCCTTAAAGTTTCCCTCAATAATGCTTGAATACACACTAATGTTGGGCTGCAATCGAGCTTCTTTTCTGTGTGATGATGATACTTGCTGTGGGGTCACACATGGATTGTTTTCCCCTGTCTTAAAAACTGGCTGTTTTTTCGGCTTTAAGTACTTTGCAACAATCCTAGAAGACTGCTTACAAATGTCCTCCAACTCCTGACCTGAGAAGCTTTCCAGTGCCTCAAGCTTCGCCTTCTCAAGTCTTGTCAAACTTTTAGAGGGGCTTAGAGGGTGACCTTTCAGCTTGTGAATCTGACCCCACCTCAGTCATATGTGCTTGAGCTGCTTGATACTTTTGGAGATTGCTTGGTATCCACATTTGCTAGAAGTATTTTCTTGTTTGAGTCAGGTGTACCAAGCCCATCTTGACCTATTCCAGTCAGATCTTATATCTTTCAGCTTAGCACTATGAGACCTTGTAAGTCTCTTTTGGATCAATTCATCACTGGTGTTTGATAATCTAGGATGTAAGGCATGGCTGAACAGGACTGTCCCATTCAACTTTCTGTTTCTCTTTTACTGTTATTCTCTTGGGTGTCCTTTCACTTTCCACCTTTTCCTTTTCAATCCTGCTCTTCTTTGATGGAATAGCAGCAAAAGAAACATTCTCAAAGGCTTTGTCAACTTCAGCTTTAGCCTTTTGTAACCTTGTCAAATTAGGTTTTTGAGGATTCTGGTTTTCTCCATTGTTTTCCTCAAATTTTCCTCTTTTTTAAATTAGACTTTTCACCCAGGTTTATGTTTTTGAAGACTGTGTTGGCCTCCATGTTTGCTCTTTCAAGCCTTTAGTAATAATTAAAAATTGATGGTAAAAACTAAAGAAATGGATTTTGATATCCATTATTGTGTCTTTGATGAGAAAAACAATGTTTCACTTGTATAAACTTATAAAGAAAAGAAATAATGAACTGTGGTCTTTTTACATGATTTGATATCCAAACATTTTGACTATAGCTTATAACCAACTATTGAGTAATGATGACCTCTGAACTTAGTTCTAGACTGATTGCAGTTTAATTTCTTGCATAATTTGACTGATGGTGCACAATTTGAGTGACACCAGTTAAAATTCATAATTTTGAAAAATGGGTACAGCCACTTTCACACATAAAATTGTAAACACAGGCTGCATCTTTTACTAAGAACTACACTGCTAATTTAAATTTGAGTACTAAAATGTTTATCTAAATCATAAATGTGCAGCACTTGGCACCTTCATACTAAAATAAAGCACCAAGCTGTCAATGTTTTTATAGCATTATCCAAAAGACTTGCTATAGAAAGAAACTTAAAATTAAGTAAAGAGCTAAGAGGGTTTAGCCCCTTCAATTGTATTAAAATGCAAACATTTTCTCTTTAAAAGTTCAGCCTAAAGAACATTACATGTATTTTTCATTAGAAAGAGCTAGTTCACTTATTCTCTAATTTTACAATTATAATTATCTATAATTGTAAAATTAAGAATGCTTTTTATCAGGGTTTTGCAATTATATATGTACCTGGTTAGAGGTCTCGCCCGTGTAGAACTGCTTTTGGTTGCAGATGACTTAAGCTTACTCTGAAAATCATCCTTTTTGACTGACAAAGAGTTGAAGTCTTCATTGCCAAATGCTGCTAAAGCCTCAAGTCTTGCTTTTTCCACCTGGAACAATATACATTGATTTAGAGATTTTCTATGACTATGAAATTGAATGTATACATGTAATTACAGCATAAAGCACAAGCCTGTACTCTAGCATTGTGTGGGTGCCTAAGGCAAGTAGTAACATTTGTGCTTGTGTGACTGAAAATGAAGTATGGTGAAGCTAGTGTGAAAGGGTGCCCAAAGAGTTGTGCATGCACCCTGATATTTGAGTTAAGCACAGGCTTGTAGCATGTACATTCAAAACAGCAATTTAAATGCTTTTAAACAGGGCTTTCTTAATTTTTGAATTATTCATAAATAGTAGATGGCCATATAAAAACTGACAAAAAAAATTCATAAGCCGCTGGTAATGGTGCAGACACTAGCTGGACATTTTGACGATCTACTATAAACCCTATTAGTACACACTGCAATGTTTTCTTGTGATGGCAATGAAATTTTAGATTTTTTGCATTGCACCCATTGTGGGGAGGATTCGCGTGGCGTGACAAGACTAAAAACAGCTGCAAAGGAGACTACTCCCAAGTGAAATTCACCAAGTACATCGATGTCTGGCAACAATAGTGGAAACTTGCAGCAAAGTTCAAATGTTTGAGATTTTCTCTGCAACATTTTGAGCATTGCACCTGCCATGTATTAAGTGTTGCCCCCTGATAACACCCAAAAATTATTCTCTGCAACAAAATCTAACTATTTGCCAGTCTGAGAAAAAATTGTCATGACATGTGTGGTGCAGTCCATTTTCCTCAAAGAAAATTGCTCTGTTGATTCTGATAGACCAAATAGGCTAACATGTTGCTATGTATACGTTTCTTACCCAATTCAGAAATTCTGGAAATTAGATTCTTTGTCACATGGAAATTTTTGAAACAAAAGTTCTTATTCTCAGATATTTCAAATTGGGAAGAAACGTGAATAGCAACCCATCAGCCAATTTGGTCTATTTTATGACAATACAATTATGGAGAAGTTTTCATATGACTGTTCCAAGTCTGTGCCAAGCTTTTTGTATCCTAGTTGTACCTCTATCTTAGTACTGATAAGACTCAGGCTGATTGGAGAAACATGCAGGAATAAAAGTTTGCACATGATCCTAGCCAACTTATAGCCTCTCTCAGACAATGTGCAGTTACAGGACTTCTTCGGACTTCTACTGGTAGAGGTGACTTCTGCACCTTTTTACTCTCAGCCTAGTGTCCATTGCAGATATTTTCTTGTTTGTCACTAGTTAAGTGCGATTGAACTCTACTCACCATTGTCAGACGTCTAACAGGTGTTGATAAAGAGTCGTTATTATTTAAGAACATCTTATAATCTAAAAATATCAATAATGAATAAAAGTGAGTGATTCTTGTCAACTAATTCGTATAAAATTTTGACGCGATCGAACCACGAGTGACAAGAGTGCGTTAGACTGCGAACTCTAGCGCCATAATTTGCCATGGTTTTGGGAATTTTCCAGTCTTTTACATCACCTGATGTTTTAAATACTCAAGCTTTTAACTTTTGTGTAGTAATTACCTGAAATAATGACCTATTTACAGAATATTTTTACACAAAACCAACTTCAACGTTTGTTTTGACAATTCAGTTTTCCCTCCAAAAACCGCACTAGAACTCTGGGATGCCTTTATCAAAATACCGCATTTCAAAATACTACAGGCTCAAAAAATAATTTTATTTTACTTTTCTTGAATAAAACTCAACAGTTAAATTGCTCAAATTTAAGAATATAATTTTCACGATATGATCTAATTTAAATAGAAGATTTTGATTGAATTTTTTTTTTCAATATATTTTAAAAGATTTTGTAAAACACCACAGGTAACCCAGTCAAGCATTTCAGCGGCTTTACAGTCTCTGGAAGTAAAGTGATCAAATACTTGGACACTCGACTTCACCCCGCTACATTTAAGATGTTTGTCAATGAATTTCTTTAATATTTGCAAATATATCCTCTAAAGGCCTATAATTCTAATGGAAGACAATGGAACTTTGTCATTTTTCACCTCAAACCATCCAAGACACGATTCCTCGTGGATTTTTCGAGGCTCTTCGTTCAAGATTTGTGTGCATTGCATGCCTCATAGAAACACTAGAAGATAAAGATGCCCTGATCTTTCGAAAGAAAAAATGCCTCACAGAAATTCTTGTGCTGTTATCTCGAGATAACACACTTGTGGAGATTTTGTCAAGGAATACAAGAATAAGCTCGCATTTATGTATTATTCTTGTGAATCTTTTGGAGTCGACTCACGAGGCAGTCAGCCACATGTCAGTTGAGGGGATTGTACAGCTCGCTCTAAAGCTTCAGAGCAATGCCCTTGTAAGAGAAATTCTAGACAATCTAGAGAGCAAAATACTTAGCCTGAATAACTTAAGAAAGACATACCCCTTCGTAGTTCTCTTGGGAAAATTATTAGACGCTATTCCTCCACTTACAGATGAAATTATGGAACACAAAAGCAAACTTTGGAAATATTTCATTTCTGGGCTGTCTTTTCCAGAAGAAAATGTTAAAGTAGCTCTGATTTATCTTGTTCTTGGTGTGCTTAAAAGTAAAAAGGCAAAAGAAAATATTTCTGTGGACATAAAAGTGGAAGTTTTCAAAAGATGTTGTGAGAATTTAACAGATGGCAAGAATAAAGACATAACTTTGAATTCTTTGGCATTATTGCAGTGCTTTACTTGCCCTGAAGAAATCAAGAGGATCAAGCTTTTAATTGAGGATAAAGAAAGCAAAGAAAGACAGACTTTGCTTTGCGGTGCTCTGAAGAAAACCATTCTAAGTACAGAGGAAGGAGTTCAAATTGGAGGCATACAGTGCACAGCAAAATTTCTCACCCTTGATTCACATACAAGGACCCTTTCAGGGACTTTGCTACGAAATGGACTCGCCGAATTCTTATTTGAAGCTTTGGAGACTAACAATGACATTGTTCTAGCGTCCTTGTTCTGTTGCATCTCTGAATTATGCAAATCACCCGAATTTTTCAATGGGAGTTATTCAATTTATGGCATTGATTCTGTGATATCTGGAACAGTCAAAGCTTTCAATCTCCAAAACCCCGAGACGATACAACAAGGGCTTCAAGTCCTGTCTACTTTCATCTCCAAACAAACGAAAGAAGTCCCCCTGTTTAGCAATGGTACCATATTCGACAGGTGCTTGAGGCTGGCTGAAGAGGGCCTCAAGGCTATGGAGTATAAGGTCCTTCAAGAAGCAATACATTTGGTTAATAGTTTATTACGCGTGGATCAATTACCATCTGATTTTGATGTAAACAGAATGCTAATTCCCCTTCATGGTGTGGTGGCAGTGTTAAAGAGATTTACTAGTAAAACTGTGGAAAATTTCAGTGGCATGCAATCAGGTACTCAAATGGAAATTAGCAAGGGGATGGATTAGCTGGGTGCGGCCTTCTAAGCAATTGAAAGCCTGAGAAGCACCCCCCCCCTGGAAAAGGGATGGGTAGTGGAGGGGAGGAGAGGGGAGGTTGGAGGGGATGGGCGAGAGCTTGATAGGTTCGACTCCGGTTGGGTTCAACTAGGGAGGGTGGACCTCGTCCTCAGGGTCATCTTCCCCTCTTAACCTGATTTCGTTCGCGGCCGGCTTAGGCTAAACATTCTCTGTGGCATTCTTTTATGTAGCTAGGTGTAACTTCAAACACCCATTGTATGAACCACTGATTAAGGAGGGGATGATAGAAGGTGTACAGCGTTTCAGATCACTTTACATTGAATATTGATTATAGAGGCAACAATGATTGCCTTTGAAGTACTGATGAATGAAGAATGAAATTAGAGTTAAAGATAGCCATAGAAGCTGGGGGAGGGTGTGACGCAAAGGACGCAAACTGAACCATGCACGTGTTATTTATATGTATCCCTAATTGTATGTCTTGATATGTCGGTCATGGTCATGAATGATGATAATATATGATGATGATGATGATGATGATGACAGACATCAAGGTACTTCCAGCAACGGCGAGGAATGGCTGGAGTAATTGTGCTGATGATGCATTTGATGAATATTATGATTTATAAAGGTGTCACACGGATCGATTCGCAACTACGATTTTCCGCGCAACAAATGTTTCCCGTAAAGTTTATGCCGTGGAAAATACAAAACGCAACTGTTTTTAGCAATGTTTTTGCTTAGTGAATAAGTTGCAAATGTTTGATATGAATTTTAAAAACTTTTAACGCAAAATTATCAATTTGACCAAGTGTTGCGCTGAAATTTGTTGCGAATCGACCCGTGTAACAATATAAGGAGCGCGCGGGGTCAAATACGGGTCAATATGATAGCGAGTAAAAGCAGAACTGTTTTAGTATGAGTGTGAAACGGACCACACCGTGTCGAGGACGTACCGCGTGACGTCACCGTGTCATGGTAAAAAAACTTTCGAAATTCCTTCCATGACCATGCATTTCGTTTTTACAGTCATACGAAAACTGCTTTAATGGCAGCATGACGATCACATCTTTATTGCAGGCACAGCTCAAGAGCTTCTTGGTGAGCTACTAGCTGTTATCAACCAAGCAATCAACTTCACCAGTGAGTATTCCAATAAATCCCTTTCAGTTGAAGAGATTTTACTGAGAGACCACTTACCATCCTCCAACTCGACCATCAAAGATGACCCAGTACAAACACTAACACAATTCCTGGTGAAAGCAATTGACGAAACCTGTATTACCGCAGTGATGATCAACTACGAGGCAATCAACCACGCCCCAGTTTTTGAAATCCTTTTCAAGATCCTTAACTTACAGTTGGAATCCATCAGTGAAAATTCTGTGTCTTTTGCAAAGAAACTTGCAACAGCCTCATTCATCAGGATTTCTATGGAGATCAGTGGCCGATTTTGCAAAGGCGGGACCCATAAGCCATTAATGAAAGAAATGCTGAAGTTTCAAAGAAGCTTGTTTAGTTGTCTTAATAATGGATACTCGGAAAATGAAGCGATGTTGAATATGTTTGAGCTAGCAGCCATTCCAGGATCAACTAACGAGCACATCACTCTTCTGTCACAGTCTTGCTTAGACCCCATCTCGCTACAAGTATCTGACAACACACTGTTTAAAATTCAGTGTTTCTGTATTGAGTTACTGTATTTGTCATACATATACAAGGATTTCATCATGACTGATCAAGCTTTACTTGGAGGAATCCATCAATTTATTTGCTTGAACAGAAATCTTGGGGTTCTGCCACCTTTAACTCTTAGGCATCTCATCTTCCTCTACGCCGACATTACCATGAAATGTAAAAGTTTGTTATCACGGGAGAGACAAAGTGTTCTCAACGAGTCAAAGAGGATTCTAGAAGATACACTTCTCAAGTTGAATTCTGAAGAGTTCCGCATTGTTTCAAGTCAAGCAGGAAGTTTTGTGCTTTGGGTTTTTCAAAATGACGCTTTGAGTAAAGCATTTGGAAAATGTTTACTTGAAATTCTACTTTCTAATGATGAAGAAGACTGTTTGATGCTTGGGTGGAGCATCTTGAAAGACAATGACACAGCAGTGAAGGAAATAGTAAGTCTTATCCTGCAAGACGATGTTAATGCAGTCAGCAAGATAGTTCGTATTTTAGAAAAGCTTTTAGACACAACACAAGATAAGTTAAAGCAGGGAAAAACTGGCAGCACTGCTCATATTGTAGCCGAAGAACTACTCAAGTTATTTCTCAAGAATCAAGAGGATCCTCTTCCAGATTACGTGCTAAAAGCCATGCTGGAAATCCTGCTGTCTTTACAAGTCCACCAGGGTGGGGAGGTTGACATGAAGCTGTTCCACATGGTCGTCGACGTTCTTACCAAGGCAACAGGCAAAACTTCACAAATCACCATTGCTGCAGTCAACTACCTGAACGTTTCCTTATGGTCAAACATGCAGTATAACAGGCCAAGGATAGCTGCTGTGTTGTTATCAAACAAAGACTTTATGTCCTGGCTTCAGAAAGTGATGGCAGCGATGGAATTCCAAGATTTTGGCACAGAAAATGCATCAGCAATAAACGTTTTTGCCGTCTGTACAATTTTGCTGTCAAATCTTGTCCACTGCCAAAGGAAACTTGGAATCTCTACCAGTTATCATGTTACTTTGAAAAAAGAAAATCTGATCGATCTTTTAAATGAACAACGCAATTGTGTTCTTCAATTTGCAAGTCTTGCGTTCTGGAAGATTATTCTAGAATCCACAGGTGAAAGATTTGTCATCTTCAACAAAGAAGAACCGGAGACTGATGGTAGAGGTAACTGCTTGACGGAGACAGATTCCAAAGTCATGCTTATCTACTTGCAAAACGCTCTAATGCACGAAAGTAGTACGATCAGACATAGCTCCATTAGGTGCCTGAGAGCCTTCCTTTCTTGCAGCCAAAGAAAAACTTACAGCTCCTCGAATCCATGGAATAGAGTGGTTCTAGAATCCCTCCTGTTTTCGTCAACTCAAGGCAAGCTAGATTCACTTCTTTTGCAATTCAGCGAAATCCTGATGAAGGATAAGGAGTTTTGGAATATGAATGAGATTCTCGCATCTGCAAACGAAGTCATCCTGAAACATATTCCCAGTATTCCAGTGTACCTCGATGACAACAGCCAGCTACCACCAACAGCAATACACTCCATCAATTTCCTTAGAGAGCTTATGAGCTACGATTTTGAGTTTCTGCAAAGATTTGTAACAGAAGAATTCATAACATGGATAAAAAGTCTACAGGAGAAAGTTAAGCAGATAAAAAGGATCAAGATACTACAGTTTGCACAAGTTGGTCAAATGGTTGTTCCCAAAGAGATTGTTGCAGACTGTACAGAGGTGAATGCAAGAGCACTAAGTGAAGTGGTACAGAGACTTGAAATCTAGATACAGAAGCAACAAAGGTGTAACAGTAACAATACTTTTTCAAACTAACGTGGCTGAACACAAAATGTACAAAAAGGATGCTTCTCTGTCCTCGTGTATATGATGATGATGATGACGATGATGATAGTGATAATGATGGTATGTTAGAGTTAAAATAAAATGCTATATTAAAACAGTAGGAACAGTCACTTGTTCGATCATATACTTATAATTTAATCAAAAATAACAACTATACGAGCATAATTTTGACAGTTTTGACATTTTTCAATAATCACAATTAAATAGTTTTCCTAACTTTGTGTAAAAAATAGATAAAATAAAAAAGCATTACTAAAGCATCCTATTCAGATTTTTCTTTTAACTCGCTATTTTCTTCATTTTGTACGACATTTTCTTCATTTTTTACATTCTTTTCTTCATTTTGTACATCATTTTCTTCATTTTTTACATTCTTTTCTTCATTTTGTACGTCATTTTCTTCATTTTTTACATACTTTTCTTCATTTTGTACAACATTTTCTTCATTTTTTACATTCTTTTCTTCATTTTGTACATCATCTTTATGAAATACTTCCAGCATTTGTTGACGGACTTTGTCAGTTAAATCCCCAACATCATCAGTGGTTAATCCTTTAGTACTGACAGGTGGAAGAACAGTGACTTTAATTGTTCCTGGAAGACAATATAAAGATAATAGAATTAGATCAAGAACAACTTTACAATGGTCTCATTCAAATGAAGTACCTAAGCAATGGACACTAGGATGCAAAAATATAGATAAATTATGTGTATGTTGTGATGTGAAATTTTTCAAATCAGTCTGACTTTCTATTCACGCTAAAAACTCAAAGACACAAAGAAAAGGTAAGGTTATTTACCCAACTTGAATCATTTTCTCTTTTGAAGAAATATGTGTGTAACAATTCTGCATGGTGAATTTCAAAGTATTTTGGTGTTAAAAATCACAAGGAATCCAAATGAGATACAACAAACTGGACAATTTGCTCTTACATGTAACTTTTGGAACTTTGGGGGCATTGATGAAACTTCCTTGATTTTGTCTATCCTAACCTTAGTTAGCTGCTATTTCTCCAGATTATGATAATGGATAATGACTACACAATGACAGCAAAAATCTAAACCAGCTTGAAAATTTTCAAATCAAAAATATTTTCAATTCATATGCTAATGTACACTTCCTGATGCTTAGTTACAGGGGCAAAGAGCCAAATTTGGGAACTCACAAAAAAAGTGCTGAAATGCTGATCAAGGACCTTACTAACTTATCTTGAGGATAAACAAGTGAAATTTAGAGAAATTTTCTAAATAAATCCCACTTTTGCATTATTACAAAGGAAACCCATAAAAACAGGTTACTAGTTGTACCTAATGTCAGGGACAGGGTTATCTTCAGGAGGGGTGCAACATCTTCAGGAGGGCGTGTACCATCACATAAATTGGAAACTGCCGTGAGGATATTTGGGAAAAATAATTGAGAAAAAAGGACCCAAAGTCAAAACAGGCTACTTGTACCTAATTTCAGGGGCAGGATTATCTTCAGGAGGGGTGCAACATCTTCAGGAGGGCGTGTACCATCATATAAATTTGAAACTGTCATGAGGATATTTTGGAAAAAATAATTATTGAGAAAAAAAGGACTCAAAGTTATGTGCACCCCCTGCACCCCTCCCCTAAATCTGCCCCTGCATTTGAACAGTCTTTGAATCCTTCATGAAAACTTAGTTATTGACAATTTAAGTTAATTGCATTACACTTACCAGATTTAAAAGTATATGTTTTCTTGTTGAATAAAGGAATATAATTTGATATCACAATAGGAATAATTGGAATCTGGGAAATGGAGAAACATTTTAGTTCTTTGTGAGTGTCACTAAAATCAATTGCCTCGGTGAGTTGAAAGAAGTTAAAGTAGCAAGAATATACAGTCTGAGAAATTTTTGTATGAATTTAAAAAAGGCATGGCCACAGCAGGAATTCTGACTGCTTGTATGACAACATGACACTAGCACAGTCCTAGCATGGCCTGGTCACTTTTCCATTCATGCAAAAAAACTGGTCTAATTGGTTCTGCTTTGACAGCCACTTTATAATTATTGTACATGTAGGCTGTCTGTAATAGTCCTTTTCACAGTTCGCTGTGCCATCTTGAAAGGTAGCCATGCCTTTGCATCGAAGCGAGACAAATGGTGAGCTTGCAATGATAGAGACCTGTGAATAATTGTCCTAGGTGTTAAAAAAGGTATCTATCATTGCACGCTCACCGTTCGTCTCGCTTTGATGCAAATTGGCATGGATACCTTTCAAGATAATGCAGGGAACTGTGAAGGGGACTATTATTATAGTGTAGAGATTTCATATTTTTTGGTGAGTAAAAGTTCTTCATTCTAGCTACAGCTTACAGATTACCTGCACTGATAATTGATAGAGTAGTTTTTGTACTATTTAATGAACAAATTCTGAATTTTTAAGCAGTTACAGTGAAAACAAACAATGAAATGTCCTAAGGGAGGAACACCTTTCCTTTGAAAGAGTCTGATTGCTAGCTTAAGTGCCAGAGTTTTATTTCACTTCCCCACCCCCTCCCCCCTTCCCCAGAGAGCTGAAGGCCCAAGCCATGAAATAAACCTCTGGTAAAGACCACCATGATTTGCTGTTCTGAATGGACTTTGAACCCAAAGAGATTGACATGCTTCATGATATCCAGGAAATTCCTGCTGGGTGCTGACATAGGAATATAGCTTAAGTTAGTAAAAGGTCAACTTTTATAGTTTTCCGTATATAATTACTATGAACTAGCCATCAAATTTATCTGTTTGAGCTGAGCCAGGCATCTCTATTGTGAATCTTAAAATCCATACCCCAATCTATATCCCATTAGTATATATATGAGTCAGTGAGGGCATTTAGAGGGCAAACTACTATTAATAGCATTCCTTGGCAGTTGAGTGTTCCCATATTTGTGTAGCTCTGTACAAAAGTTCCAACCATAGCTGGAGAGTAATGATCTGCCGAAGGCAGGGTATCATTCTGATTGTGCAGTTCCAGGAAATTTCCATACCCTCCCAAGAGAAGAATTTGTAAATGGACCCCTCTACCCCTGGAACTTCCATTTTTCTTCCATGCTCACAAATTCTATAATGTTCAGAATGTTGTTCTTTCTCTGCATGACCTCCGTAACCCCCAGAATTTGCAAATCCCTCCTTGGTTGGGGGTATGAATATTTTCTGGAACTACACATTGTGTGTTTCAAGACCAAACATTTAGTTTTTGTATGAAAATGGCAACAACACAGCAAGTTTAGATTAGTTTCAATGCTGACCGACTTGAATGTTTACATTTCAATCCTTTGCTTACTGACAATAATGTTGCTTCTACCGCTGATCTTGATCCAGATCAGCAGTTTTTCCAACCAACTGATAGTAAATATTATCTTCCAGATCAATTTAATGATAAAATTACTGCTTTTCATAGTAACTCGAGTCTTTCCTTGATGCATCAAAATATACGCAGCTTAAATCAAAACTTGACCAGTTTGACCGATTTCCTTAACACTATTGATCTAGACTTTGATGCTATAAGTATAACTGAAACATGGCTACAAAATTCGATAGACATCCCACATATCGAAGGTTATAATTTTGTTCATAAATGTCGATCTAATAAAGCCGGTGGTGGAGTAGGGATATATATTAAAAATGATGTAGTTTTTAAGCAAAGACCAGATCTTGATTTCTATGATAATGATATTTTCGAATCTATATTTGTGGAAATATTGAGACCAAACCATAGTAACGTTATCATCGGAACCATTTATCGACAACCAAATACCAATATTGATCTGTTTATTACTAAATTGAATGAATTATTGGCAAAATTAGATAGAGATAAAAAATTGTGCTATCTTTTGGGTGACTTCAACATAGATCTTCTAAAATATCAACAACATAATCACACCAATGATTTTATTGATACCATGTTCTCTCATTATTTCATGCCACTCATAAATCGACCAACCAGAATTACTTCTCATTCTGCTACAGTAATTGACAATATTTTTGTGAACAGTACACTTGAAACAAATCAATCCTTAAATGGTATTCTATTCTCTGATGTTTCGGATCATCTGCCAATATTTACATTACTATCTCAACAGCCAGTTCCTGACTCAACTCATGTTAAATTATTTAGGCGTGACATTAATCCTAGAACCAAATCCAATTTTCAAGCAGAACTAAGTAAATGTAAGTGGAATGAGGTTTACCTATCTGTTGATCCTTGTATAGCTTACAATAATTTCATAAACAAATATAATTTGATCTATAATCTATGTTTTTCCTTTCAAGAAAACATCCCGAAAAAAGTCTAAACTAATAAGTAAACCCTGGATTACTCGAGGACTACTGAAGTCAATCAAAAAGAAATCTGCACTTTACAAAACTTTTTTATCTAACCCAACTGAGTTCAATAACAGTATTTATAAACAATACAAAAATAAACTGAATCATTTATTAAAAATCTCTAAACGTAATTATTTTGATTCTAAATTTGAATCTGCTAAAGGAAACCTCAGAGCAACTTGGAAGCTATTGAATGAAGTTATAAATAGGAAATCCAGTGCAACCAAATTGCCTTCTACTTTTGTATGTGATAACAAAGAAGTTTCTGATCCACTTTCTATAGCAAATAAGTTTTGTGACTATTTCACAAACATAGGTCCTAAACTTGCCAATCAATTACCTCAGACTGAGATCTCACCTATGTCTTTCCTTAAGAACAATGTTTCTGAGTCAATTTTCATAACACCAGTAACTGAGGATGAGATCAAACAAATCTCAACCAGTTTTAAGACAGGCAAAGCTGTTGGCTTTGATGGCATTGATATGTCTGATATCAAACCAAATATTGATTTTCTTGCGGGACCCTTAAGCTACCTCATTAATCTATCAATATCATCTGGAACTGTACCTGAGTATATCAAACTAGCAAAAGTTATTCCTATCTTTAAAAGTGAATGTCGTCTACAATTTAATAATTATCGACCAATATCAATTCTCCCATCCTTTTCAAAGTTCTTTGAGAAGATAATGTTTAATAGACTTGTTGCCTTTCTAAATAAACACAATGTGCTCTATGAACATCAATATGGCTTTAGACCCAATTATTCAACCACATTAGCAATGATACAGTTAGTAGAACAAATATCTTCCTCAATTGATAATAAAGAAATCTGTGCAGGCATCTTCTTAGATCTATCAAAAGCATTTGATACTGTTAACCATAAAATTATCTTAAACAAACTTGAACACTATGGTATAAGAGGCATAGCACTGGATTGGGTAAAAAGCTATTTGAATGATAGGAAGCAATATGTTGAAATAAATAATATAGCATCTGCTCAAAAATCTATAAAATGCGGTATCCCTCAAGGAAGCATATTAGGTCCTTTGTTGTTTATTTTATATGTTAATGACATATCCAACTCCTCTGATATATTGAAATTTATCTTATTTGCAGATGATACCAACATTTTCTATTCCTGTAAGGATATTAAAAATCTAGAGAACACTCTGAATATTGAACTCGAGAAAGTATCAGTATGGCTTATTGCAAACAAACTCTCAATTAATATAAAGAAAACCAAATATATCATATTTAAAGCTAGACAAAAGCAAATTTCCCAGTCAAATCTGCTGATAAAAGTGAATAATGAGGTGATTGAACAGAAACAGAGTATTAAATTCTTAGGAGTAATTATTGATGAATCATTAAGTTGGAAAGAACATATCAATGCTATTGCTAGCAAGATATCTAAGACAATTGGAGTAATTTCCAGAGCCAAATTCTTTATTTCACAAACATCATTGACGAAACTTTATTATTCATTAGTATATCCATATTTGTATTATGGCAACATCATATGGGGATCAACCTATGCAACAAACCTTAATAGATTGAAAGTTTTACAGAAGCGAATAGTTCGAATCATTACTAATTCTTCCTACGATGCACATACTGCACCCCTGTTTTATAAATATAGCCTGTTAAATCTAGATAATATCCATTTTCTTCAAGTAGGTATATTCATGTTTTCTGTCAATTCAAAAACAATTCCTAAAACATTTCAAGCCATGTTCTGTAAAAATTCGGAAATTCACTGCTATCCCACCAGGCATTCTAGTGACTACAGAACCCAGTTTTGTAGAACTAATATTAAAAAATTCTCCATCTCTACCCATGGGCCTCAACTATGGAATTCTCTTCCCAATGAGCTTAAGTCAAAATTATCAATATATAGCTTTAAAAGGCATTTAAAGCTATATCTCCTTAACACATCAAAACCTTAAATAAATATTAGTAACTGATTAAATATTAAAAAAGAACTTACAGTCTTTCAACAGACCCTGAAATTATTTATTATTATCCTGAAATTATTAATTACTATAATTAAATTTATCGTATCTAATATTTCTGGCATCTCTTTTCTTTTCTCTGTTCCTTAAAACTTTATATCTATATCCAATAATATTTTCATATAAATTTGAGACGGTACAAAGTAATAAGCCTGTGGCTTCTTTTGCACCGCCTCACCTTTAGAGATAAACATTGCCTTGCATGCTTCGAATTCATATCATTTATACCTTTGCCAATAAACGTAGGATATGTATGTGTGTATATGTATGCTTGTATGTATATACATATATATATATATATATATATATATATATATATATATCTTTATATATAAACACAATCAAATTATATTACTATGGCAACATGTAAAATATCATTGAAATTTGTAATATATGTAGAAATGTAGAAATGTATATATGTAGACATGTAAAATGAATGTAAATTATTTGTATATTTATAAAAAAGGTAATGTTTCTCTATTGGATAAAAATTTAAATAAAGTGTGTGTGATGAAGTCTACACATTAGCAGGAATTTCAAATGTTCTTTTTTATAATAGACATAATTACACTGGTACAGTAGGGCCTAGGGTCAAATAGCTAGTACAGTCCATTTCACACTCAAATTAAAACTTAACTCTAATCCATGCTGTGGAAATACATTTACCTGAGCCTGCTGGGCAACATGAAATGCTCCTTTTTTAAATGGAAGCAAACTCCCTTCTTGGCGTCTTGTTCCCTCAGGAAAAATCCATAAATTCATCTAAAGAAAAATGATAAAGTCAAGGGGTTTTTTTTGTTTTTGTTTGGTTGGGGTTTTTTTATTAGAAATCCCTGAGTTAATTTACAAATGTATTTAATTTAAAAGACCTTTTCTGAATTTGCATGACTGACCTCATAACAATATTTGATTCAAGCTGAGGCAGAGGTTTTCAAATCCTCAGGTCAATCATACATGCATCACACTTATAACACGGATAATTTGAACCACTCAATCATGCATCATGCATGCATCATTCAGTTAAGGCAATCATGCATCAAGCAATATAATCCTTTTGTCACCCTGGTTCATCAATAGTAGCACAATAATACAGATGAAACGTGATCAAGTTCAATTAACCTTGCATGTCGGTTCTAAAAATAGCTTGTGTAAAGACTCAGATAAAGATCATGAAACTGTAATCGTACTGAAAAGAACACGGAAAAGCAAATTTTATCATGAAAACATTGCTTATTAAAGAAAAGGTTATTAAAAAACAAACTGACAAAATAACAGGTCATGCAAAATGTGGTCTGAGTTGTGACGTCATTGACGCGATTCGCTATTGACATTGAATGCACTTCAAGATTTCACGCATCTTTGTAACATTCTTCAATCAAAATAACAAAAACGATTTATCCAAATTGTACAACTGAAAGCTAGAATTAACATTTCTTTATATCAAATAATCGCCTAAATCTATCAAATCAAGTACCTTTTCTGATTTGATACGTTTTACTGCATTGTCCATTGCCCCTCTTGCACTTTTCGCATTCCCTCGCTCAACAAATACAGCACCACATAGCCAAGCAGCTTGTCCAAATACCGGGGCATACAACAACTCTTTCTTGGCTACAAATGTTGTATCATGTGGACACAGTTTCAAAATACACAACATATCGAGTGAAGCTTGGTGGTTTGAAACAATGATGAAGTTACTTTTGATGTTGTCCCGATCGAGATATCCTTCTCCTTCTACTTCAACGTCGATTTTGAAAATCCTTTTGGAAATGTTAAACAATGGTTTAGCGAATCTGTGAAAATTGTCCGGGCAGCCAGGATTGAGTAGTCCAATAAAAAGTCCATATAATGGTAGAAAGATCATTGCACAATTATAGGTGAAGTAATGAACTTTGAAGTAAAAATATCGCGATGTTTTGTACAGAAAACATAGAACTACGAAAATCACGGCCACAATTAGGAGCCAATACTCTGACGCCATGTTGAAGATATGTAAAAACGCAAAATTTGAGCGTCTTTGGGACCAAATTCTCAGACAGGATTTCTTGAACAAGTTACTGTTTACAAAGAATCACATGTGCCGACCCATACCCTTATTTACCCCCAAGTTACCCATGATTGAATGCGAACGTTCTGCTCTCCACAGGAATCCTGAACAGCAAAACATTAAAAACTAAATCAAACGTTTATCTGAAGAAATGTGCAGCAAAATGTCTTTGAGGTACATGTCCTTTATTCATGTGCCGATGAAGTGTGGCTTCCTGGCCTAATTATGATTGATTTTTGAAATCTGCGCTCCCTATTTACGGAAAACTTTTAGAGTTTCAGAGATTCTTCATTCGACGATTCTCATTTCATCAGATCTTGTTCAAAGTATTTACAATAGTCGTTTAAAAAAAGAACAATTTAACAAAAATTCCGAAAAACATCAGAAATCGGGCAACATAAAAAAAATATGAAGAAAGCAAATAAAAAACAAAGTAGATGATGATGAAAAAAATCGTATCAAACTGTGAATGAATTGTTTTTCTTTTTATATAAAACATTTTCTTGTCGAATAAGCGGAGGAATACGGAAATTGTGAGGAAAAGAAGAAATAGCAGAGTAAAGAGGAAAAATGAAAAATGAAAAAAATCTCCTATGCCGCAGTGCATCTCGGGAGAAATATTTGACTTACATCCGGGACCCGATTTATCCTTGACCTTCATTTTGCCGGTTTAGGAAGGACAACGTGGTTGGAAAACGTGGTTGTCTTTTCTTACCAAAAACCCATTTAAACATTACAAAACCTACATACCCATGAGCAAAGATACTAAAGATGACTTTCCGTACTGCCATGAAGTTTCAAAATACGAAAAACTTGCCAAAATCGGCCAAGGAACATTCGGGTAATTGTGGCGGTGTCCGCCATTTTGCTGCCTTCCTCTTGAATGATAGACAGAATCTAATGTCGTTTTCGCTTTTATTAGCGAGGTATTCAAGGCCAGGAGCAGAAAAAATCCCAAAGAAATGGTCGCCCTTAAGAAAGTCCTTATGGACAACGAAAAAGAGGGGGTATAACGTGTTTATTTGATCAATTCTTGTTGGTGTTTGTCGTTTATTCAGTTTATGAGTTCAAATATGCATGTAGTTATTTCGTGTGTTAGTAGTGTTTCCTTACGTTCATGGTGTTTTCTTTACACCATGTTCAGTTCCCCATCACTGCTCTGAGGGAGATTAAGATTCTCCAGCTTCTTAAACATGAAAATGTGGTCAACTTGATCGAGATCTGCCGTACTAAAGGTGAGCAAGCAGACAACGTAGTTATCCAAGATCTTGTTATGCAATTTTACTGCTTTCATTAAGTCTATGGAGCAGTATTACGAATTTATTGTTAAAAATATCCAATAAAAACCAAAACACGTATTATCATAGTATACTTATCATTTTAATCCATGAAGTACAATATTCAAGAGTCGTATGAAAATGGTTTTCATGAAAGCAAGCTACTACAATGGGAACAATGATTGAGAAACTGAAAAGGAAGCGGAAGTTTTGACAAATCTCTATCGAGAAACAGTTGTCAAAGTTGTTTCATTACAGATGAAACAATTGGAACTGTCAACAGTAAGAAACAATAGTCCCTTACAAGATGGAAGATTGTACCTTGATTTTTACAAGGGATAATCTTGCAGTGGTCAAAATGTAGTCACCAAGAGTGTTCAGAACTTGAAATACTCCATTTTCAAGTTCCTGTTTGCTCAGGCTAAGCCTTGATTATGCGAAATTTTAGCAACAGTCCGATGGAATGCAATGAACAAACAAAGAGAATACTTTAGAATTCCACTGGGTTTTTGCTAAATTCATGAATATTTTACTTGGATTCGAGGCTAAGCCTGAGCAAAATGGAATTCAAAACTGGTCTATTCACCAGAATCATACTAGTAGTTGGTAAAGCAAACATCTGACAGAAAATCAAATAAAATGGCAGATTTTCTGTGACATGCATTCCATACAGTATATTACATTTCATCAAACTCGGAAAATGGTAAATATTGTGACTAAAGGCAGTGAAATACGAGACACAAAAACCCTCAACTTGTCGCGCAACATTGTAGCGTTGCAGGTTTTTGATCAATGTTGCTTGTTTTTCACCTCACGATCTCAATTTTTGTTGCGTGACAGGTTGAGATCGCGAGGCGAAAACCGCGCAACATCAATCAAAAACCTGCAATGCAATGATGTTGCGCAACAAGTTGAGGGTTCTTGTGTCTCATATTTCGCCGCCTTAATATGTGCTCAATCATCAAGGCTCGTGCTTTTGAGTTTGATTTGATGATGTCACAAAATACTGGCAATTTATTACAACCAATGAATGACAAGCAAAAACAGAGTTACCAATCTGTTTTTTTCCTGGAAGATGATTAAAGTTAGATTTTTGAATCCAATTTAGTTGCAATGTTTTTGCAGTGATCCCTTCAAAAGTCAAAAATATAGAAAAGCAGAATTCCTAATATACACATACGCCAGTAACAGGTGGAAAAGTGTTGGCTATGAAGAAGAACATGACTACCTATTATGGCTATAAATGTGATTTTGGTTAATTTGGACTCCTATGTCAACTCGCCCTTTACCAACTCAGGTCACAGTTTTTGTCACCTTTTGGAAATCCTAGAAAAGCCCTTTTATAGTGCACTGTATTTAAGATTTAATTCATTGACATTGTTCTTTCTTTCCAGCACAACCATATAACCGTAACAAAGCCAGTATCTATTTGGTGTTTGAATTTTGTGAACATGATTTAGCTGGACTTTTGAATAACCCTGCTGTGAAGTTCTCTCCATCTGAGATGAAAAAAATTAGCCAGATGCTTCTGAATGCACTGTACTTCATTCATAGTAACAAGATTCTTCATCGAGACATGAAAGCTGCCAATGTTCTTATTACTAAGAATGGAATACTAAAGTTGGCAGATTTCGGACTAGCAAGAGCCATCCACATCAATAAAGAACAAAAACAAAGATATACAAATAGAGTGGTAACATTATGGTATCGACCTCCAGAGCTTCTTCTTGGGGAAAGAAATTATGGACCGCCAATTGATCTCTGGGGTGCTGGTTGTATTATGGCAGAGTTGTGGACACGTCGACCAATTATGCAGGGAAATACAGAACAGAATCAATTGACTTTAGTTTCTCATTTGTGTGGATCAATTACACCAGAAGTGTGGCCTGGTGTTGATAAGCTTGAACTTTTTGGAAAGCTTATACTTCCAGAGCATCAGCGTCGTCGTGTCAAAGAAAGGCTCAGAACATATGTGAAGGATCAGTATGCTTTGGACTTGCTTGACAAGATGCTAACACTTGATCCTGTTCAACGTATTGATGCCGATACTGCTTTGAATCATGACTATTTCTGGACAGATCCCATGCCCACGGATCTAAGTCGAACACTAGCCCTCTATAATCAATCAATGTTTGAATATCTTGCTCCACCAAGATATGGGACACAAAGACAGGCAGCTGCAGCAAAGCCAGGTGCAGCACCTCAACAAAGTATTGTCCAAAGTGGAACATTTGATAGAGTCTTCTAGTGAACTAATATCATTATTGAACTTGCACCAGGTCATGAATATTTTGGAACATGACCTCAAACAGAACAGTTACGTATAGTTATCAAAATTGCTTCATGGAACGAAATGTACGGATTTACAAAATACCAAAAAAATCGAAAAACTTAAAAGACACAAAAAAATCAACAAAAGACAATGAAACGAAAAAAGAATTCAACCATTACAATGAAGGTCAAGAAATATTTTGCATAATAGCACTTGTTTTCGTCAAAGAGATATGTGAATATCATATACTCCACTTAACAATTTTTTCCAGGATAAAAACCTACAACAAAATATGTCTACAATATCAGTGGATTACTTAGGCAAGTTATGAAATCCAATAATTATTCTTTAATGTAAGTGCTATTCAGTCAGAAATGCTGATAAAGTGTCTTATCCATAACTCATTATTGCTCTTCTGCTATGACAAATTCAGTCAAATTATTTATGAATGTGTTTGTTTGACACCATTATTATAGTATCAATACTTAGTTGAAATAGTTTTAAAACCTTGTCATTGTAGTCAGCTAACATGAGAAATCTTAAGAATGAGTTAAGCCGGCTTTTACCTTTATGTAAACTACCACAATCCTTTTTGAATTTCTTTTCATTTTCAAATATTAAATCTCCTTTGAGAATACCAATACAGCAAAAACTAGCATAGAAGAAGCTACTGAAAAGGATTCTGGAAGTGTATGTATGAAACATCATGAGGGTAAGGCCTTCGAGTGGTTTTCATAAACCCATGAAATAAATACTAAGCAGTTAATGTGTGATAATCAAATAAGAACAGAAAACAATTGAATTAGGGTCTATTAATGTGCATTAGTTTAGTATCTATTTCATGGTTTATGAAAACCACTCTATACAATATACAAATGATTCAAAATGTTAGCTAATTTTTGTCAGTGTTTTTTGTATTGTAATAGTGGAAATGTTTTAGTTACTAGTATATGTCACAGGGATTTCAATTCTTTAGGAGTTTGTGGTTTTCCTTGTTTTTATGCACCAAAGTAAATCAGCTGGCTGATGCTAAGACAACATTAACAAGATAACACATTAGGTTTTTCAGAATTCTATTATTTAGTTGACCATACAAATTGTTTGGAATTCAGAATGTTACTTTGAAACTTTATATGAAATAAAAGTGTTCTCACTAAATTTGTTTGGTGTAAATTGTTAACAGTGTTTTTATAAATTCAAAGCCTAAAAGAGCAAATTTTGTATGAGCGCAAAAAACTGGTATTAGTATTCTTGCCTTGCATGTACAATAACTGATTGGATTATGAACCCATAATTGCCCTATCTCATTATGATATCACAGCTTGTTTATGAGGGGAGGGGAGGGGGGCAATCATCTAGAACAGTAGAAATTTGTTTAAAATTTGCTCCCTGCTAAGAAAAGTTTTAACTCAAATGGCCTGGTAACCAAATATGAGATGTGTCAGTGTTTAATACTGTAAACAATGTTTATTACATTGATGGCTGTTACCGCTTTTCTTTGGTCTATAAAATGCATTTTATATCAATTTTCTTTGTGTTGTTTTGCTGTTTTGTCCCCCTCCGGCAACCATAATCCTTTGCATGTAAACAATAGAATGTTTTGATGTGATGTCATAGTGAACTAGGGCAATAATATTGGCCTTATTTTGAGTCCAATAATGGTGACTGAAACAAAAGTTTCCTATTCATACAAAATCTTCTCTAAAGCTATCATTAAGAGAGCACAACCAGAAGACCAGACTTTGCATGTACTTATAAAAACCTTTCAATGGCAGCCAAATTTAACATGTTGCTCCACATAATTTGAGCAATTTTTAGAATTGATACAAATGTTGTCAACATGCATCAACATGCATGACATGGCAAATATTTAAAATTTTTTGGGCTGATCAAGTGATGAATGTCTAGTGAAGGGTTCCCTGTGAAAATGACCTAAGTGACTTTTTGATGGATGTCCAGACATTGATTTTTCAGCATAGGAAAGTTAATTGATATCATTTTATACCATTGAAAATAAAAATCAAAGGATCACTTAGGCCATTTTCACATGGAACCCTTCATTATTAGCCAGAATGTGGAGCAACATCACATCACATGATGGACATGTCTCAGTCTCCTAATTATGCTTTCCTTTTATACGTTCACTCTCGTGATTTCATAATAGTGTTAGCTATCATGGTCTTCATAAAATCCTGATATTGAGTCTATTATGTCTTCCATATCCTCACATTCTATTTTTTCTAATTTTGAAGTTTGATCATTAGATTTCTCCTCTGAACTTTCTCTCTTTTGTTTTTCTAAAAAAAAGAAAAATGCTTAATACCTTAGGGTTTAACTTTTATTCAAGATCTTTTTACCAAGGTAGCTTTATCAGACAGCTAACATGAGCCATCTGAACATTGTGATACATATATAGTGTACAGTGTGTACAGAGGGGGGCATTGGGGGGTCTGGTACACCGCAACACCGCAAAAAAATAAATGTCAACACTGCAAAAAATTTAACGGAACACCGTCACCGCATGTTTTCAAGAGGAACGTGATAAAACATTTTTGTTGGACCTTAAAATCACAACGCCACAAAAAAGATTTCGCTTCACTGTACATCGCAAATAAAATAGCATAGACACCGCACATCGCAAGGTTTGTGATCACCGCAACACCACAATTTTTCAGCCTCGTTCACCGCAACACCACACTAAAAAAAGGCCAACACTGCAAACCCCAATGTCCCCCTCTGTACAGTTGGAGGGAACCCAAAGGATCTAGTTCACTTCTACCTCAAAAAGACTCAAGGTTGTTGGATTTTGTTGTGCTCTAGCAGTGCCTGGGTCATACAACTAGAAATAGAGTATGGTATGATAAAGCTGATGTTGTAGGGCATCAAAGTGCATCCTGATACTTGTGTTAGAGCACAGCTTTGAAAGTAGTAACCTCAATTTACTCACTTTTAGTGTCTTCACTTCCATCACATCTAAAAAGTCTTGTCCTGATATACTCAAAAAATCTATAATAAAAATATTGGTGACTAAAATGTTTTAAATTGAATCTACTGTATCCTTTTCTATTCCTCCCAAAGCTGAGCAAGAAGGCAGTAAACTAATATTGTACAATTTAGGGTGTAAAGTGATTTTATTTAATCTGCAAAAGAAAGATGACTATTTAGTTTGTACTAGTTGATAAAGAAAAGAAAACAATGGGTTTATAGAGTCTACTACTATTACCGTATTTACTCAAATAAGCGCTCCGGCACTTATTAAATTTTTCACGTCTAAAACGGGGCGCTTATTCGGGGAGGCGCTTATTCGAGGGAGGCGCTTATTAATCGGGAGGAAACGCGTACACAACTGTCAAAGTATGATTTCCTCTTAATATCAATAATATCAATGTTATATACTACTACAACAGTACTGGTATTAGTATACTATAACGAGGCAAGGCGCTTATTAATTTTTTTTGTCCAAAGGGGGCGCTTATTCGGGGGAGGCGCTTATTCGAGTAAATACGGTATGTGTACTATTTATTTAGGGGTTAAATAAAATCTCTCTACAAGTTAGAGGGGTGGCTTTTTGGTCTCAACTGAGAATAGGTGACGTGCAACCATGAATCCAACAATTTGATCAAAGATTATGCAGCAAATGCGTTTTAAATTAAATTTCTTTTATAATGCCAAGCTTTTGGACGGCAAAGCATCCATCATTACAGCAAGTGAAAATGAACAACTGCACACAGTTGATTGAAACTGTATTTGCTGCCTAATGGATACACAAACACACTGTTGAACTTATATCCTTGATCAAATTATGGATACCATGTCAACAGGATACACAACTTCAAAATTTGGACAAAAACATACCTGTCTATTCTTGAAAAATTTTCTTCCATTTTTGCATTAGCCATCTCTACCAAATACCTAATGTACTATTAAAAAGGAAATAAACCAAACACTATTTTGAGGAGGACACAATACCAAACAGCTACTGTTGGAAGACAGATAATAAATGTACAGTAGCTGTAAATAAAAGGGAAAAAGTCTGTCCCCATTCATCATGATCAAGTGTGTTCTTCAACTCAATCAAAAGTTCTTTCAGGGAGGGCTCCTTCCTTCATGGACATCTTCCAACAACATTTAACCATACTTTTTGACAAAAGTTCAGGTCCCTGTTACTCAAGGGGTGGATAGCACCATCCTCTGGATAAATCCTTATCCAGCATATAAAACAAAGGCATTTTCCAATTAATTTATCTGCTGAACAAGGATCTATCGAGCAGATAGTGCCATCTACCCTTCATGCAACCATGGCCAGCTTCTATTTTTTGCACTTGGTCATTTATAAGAACCCATTAAGGCCAATTTACATGGTGCAACTTGCCTACAACTGTTGCATGCAACTTACAACATATTTTAGCAGCTATTTACATGCACACAACTTTGCATGCAATAGTTGCAGGCTTGATTTACACAACGCAATTCATGTTGTATGTATGTTGTAAGCAAGTTGCATGCAACAGTTGTAGGCAAAAGTTGCACCATGTAAATTGGCCTTTATGTACCCAGCTGTATTTGTGACCACATTTTCAATTTCCCAAGGAGGTTGCCTATGGGAATTTGTCTTTGTCTGTTTGACTGTATGCACCTGCAAGGCATTATGTGTGTTACATTACCTCATTTGAAACTATAAGTTTTCCTTCATTAATAATAGGAACTTCAAGACTCTGAGTGCTTCTTACCCCCTGTTGTGAAAAAAATCAGTGAATCAGAAATACATGGAAACATGAATAAATGGATGAATGAATGAATGGACAAGTGAATGAATGAATGAACGAATGAATTGATGCAAATCTAGAATATTAGCATCTCTCTCAAAATCTATGTGATCTAGGCCCAAAATGCACTTTTAGAATTATACTAAATCTTCAGATCTATTCTAATAAGAAATGCACTGAGTTACATGTATATGAACAAGACTTACCACAATAAAGCGACCTTTCTTGCCAACAACAATACCTGAATTTTTGTAACCAGATTCAAGAGCAACCTTTAGCTACAAAGTTCATACACATGTATTAAAGAGTTTGAACAAAGTCAGAGAAAAAAAAAGGCATCTATCCGTTAATTAGTCCACATCTGTTCGTAAAGCTGAGCAACTGGTCAGGATTAATCCCAAAAACAGGGCCCATTGTTCAAAAGACAATTAGCATTTTAACCCAGGACTAAGTCTAAAGGAAACCATAATAAACTTTAACCCAGGATTAACTTTAATCATCCTTTGAACGACTGGGCCCATGAGCTAACATGCAACAACAACAACAACAACTGCAACAACAACAATGACAACAACAATAACAACAAAAACAACAGTGCATACTCAGCATAAATTACAAACTTTGACCTGCTTGCTACTAGAGCCTTCAAATGGCTCAGTTAGTAGAGTGTCAGACTGGAAATCTGAAGGTCATGGGTTCAATCCCTGCTGAGGGCTCGATTTTTTCTGAGCAAAAATCTATGTACTCAAAGAAGCATATATACACATCTAACTAACCATTTTCGAGTGACTATCCAATCATAAACAACAACAACATTTATTCACATTTTTTGAAACATTTCCACTTAATGGGACTTACCCGCAGATAGCAAAGCTAGTTGAGGCAGGTCAGGCACTTATAAATATATAATTATATATATACATGCAACAAAGAACTTAGTAGATATTATAGACTCTGAAACACAGGCATGCAACTTTTTCGGCAATTTTATGTGTAACAGCACAGTTGCATTATTGTGCACAACTTGACACAATAGTTGCAGGAGTGGACACATGATGCAACTTTGCTATTGCACCTAAAATTGCAGAAAATTGATGTTGCATTCCTGTGTCTGGGCCTGAAAACATTATATACTAGTATCAAATTGAGTAGGTCTTGGTATGTAGGTTTCAAGATATATTGAATCAACTACGTGTATTTTTGACAAATAAGATATGTGCCAAAAGTTGTCCATTATCATCATTAGCTCATGCTGTCTTTTAGTATTCCCAGCCCTGATGATGGACAACTTGTCCAAAAGCTTGGCATATCTTAATTGTCAAAAATACAAGTCATGTAGTTGATACAATATCTTTGTATAAAACATTATATACATATAGCTGAAAACATTTCATATTTTACCATTGACTGTGCATTGCCTAGTGTCCTGCATTGAACATGGAGAACAAAGGGTTCAAATTTAAAAGTAGCATTTCCTTCAGAGCCACTCACAGAGTGCAACTAAAACAAAGAAATTATGAATTCAAATATATCACTTAAAAAAAGAAATTAATTATAACAGCTACATCAGTCACTTGATTTTTATAATCAAACATCAATCTCTAATATTATTGGTTTACTCATGGAAGATGCTCATGCCATCAATGCTTCTCATAATTCCCCACCCAGGTGGCCTTTCCCAAATGGTCTCTTTCATGATGTGCTATTGGAAAGGAGATGAGGAGGGGCAAATTGTTGGATGTATATGTACCTCTAGAAAGGTTCTCATCTTATTAATAATAGGTTGTATAATATACATTTTATATTCCAACAGGTCATCACTAGTGGAATGGGTATACACAGGATCAGGGGTTTCATTATCTTTTTGAATAAGCGTCTGAGTGATTGAAGTAGGCGTCTGTGTCCCAAAGGGGACTGTAATCATATTTATTAAGTAAGACTGGGAGTAAGACACAAAATAACCGCCGGTAAGAGGTAAAATAGGTGGCGCTATACCCCTGCAGGATATAAATTTTCTTAAAATTCCTCATCTTAAAATGGGTAAGCTCTGGGTTTTAGATACTATACTATACCCCAGGGGCATATAGCGAGGCCCAAGCAAAAGGGGGGGAGCAGTCAATGGGAAGGTTAAATTTCAAGGTCCAGTTCCGCCAAAATATGCTAATTTCCTAATTTCCCCAGGAAGAAAGTTTTGGGGCAAAAGCAAAACTTCGTCCAAGTGCAGAGTATACTTGAGATAACATTTGAATATTAAAACTTTAAAGTGATGTCATTGACATCATTCTTCTGATGAAGGCTCAAGTCCAAAATTTTAGGGGGGCAATTGCCCCCCCCCCCTGGCTCCACCCTTGCTATACCCAAATCATGATCATCTAGTTCCCCATCCTCCTCCCCCCCCCCCCCCCCCACACCCACCAAAACCCTGGACTAATCCAAGCTTCTGTTTTAGTTCAAATTCTTTACCACTGTTTCTGCTTTCACTAAATCATGTGATACAAACAGCCATCTTCCAGATTTTTTCTTTTGATCTATATCCTAAAATCAACAAAGCAATCCAACATTAACATTTGACATTTGACATTCAAAATGCTGAGATATGCATACAGCACA
Source organism: Telmatactis stephensoni (assembly GCA_029948255.1). Taxonomy (NCBI): domain Eukaryota; kingdom Metazoa; phylum Cnidaria; class Anthozoa; order Actiniaria; family Isophelliidae; genus Telmatactis; species Telmatactis stephensoni. The sequence continues at coordinate 93,408 of JALIZF010001681.1, forward strand.
AGACATAGTACTGACTTTTTCATGTTTACAGAAACACTGTTCTATTAATAAACACTGCCCTTGTAAAAATATTTCCGGAATTCCCCCAGTATGCCACCGGATTATGAGTGGAATTTTACCGGAATTCCCCTGGAATACCACTGGAATACGGCTGGAATTCCACTGGCATACCGCCAGTATTATGGCCAGAAATTCCATGGAATTCTTGGGCGGAGTCCGGCATAATTCTGGTGGAATACCGGTCCAATTCCGGAAGGAAAATATGCGGAATGTAGACCAGATTCCACCTGGAAACCTCTGGATTACGCCCGGAACTGAACTGGATTCTACCCGGAATAATGCCGGAATTGTGGTAGGAAAAAACGGGGAATTTCTGGCAGAATTCTGAATCCAGACTGGAATACCAGCGGAATTCCGGATATATTTTTACAAGGGTAATTCTAAGAAATACAGCAGCTTTAAGTCTGACAATAATTATTTACATCATTTTTTGCCCTTTAATACAAACTAAAAGCAGAGATGTTTTACAGTTCCCATGAGCAAAACCAATAGATTTAAGAATAGCTTTATAATTGTAGGTGCATGTATTGAATAATGTGTTAGATTTCATTAATCCTAATTTAAGAGTTTATAATTTTATAAAATTGAATAGATTTATCTTCTTTTACTTGTATTGTATATCTATGCTATATTGTATACCCTATATATCTATGCTATATTGCATACCCTTGGCTGTTAAGTAGTTTTATAATATCTATCTTAATCTAGCTTTGGCAGTGCAATGCACAGGGAACCCACAACAGAATCCTTCAAGATGGTAAATTACTGAAAATGTGCAGATATAGTACAGATATAAAAATAAGTTTGGATAACGACGGAGATAACTGAATTTAGAAGCTATAATATTTTTAAGGCAGAAAAAAAGACATTTTGAATTGGAAAAAATAGTAGAAACTTTCCGACTTTGATATTTTAAAAGCTTAACTTACTTACCTCTGTGAAGATGCAAATTCTTCCTGAACAGGAGCTGGTCGTAAAGTAGTTTGGTAGACTATTAATATGTTGTACTAAATCTACAATATGATCATCGATACTTCCTTTCTTACTAAGATCTTCTTGATTCAAAGCGCGATGTTTTTGTTTTTCAAACTCGTCCGCCATCTTGTTTTCAACTGGTACCCAATCCCTCTCTTTCTCTGTAACCGCTGACCGCTGACTACAATTTGGCGCGAAAGTAATCCACTGGAAATCTACCCGAGTTTTTCAGGTTTTTACCCACAATTTTGCAGAACTGAATTGCGAGAATGCTTCGTAGAAAGCCTACAAGGATAGAGCTAAAGAGAGACGATCTAGAAGAGTATGAAAAAGCGAAAGAATTGTGGACAAAACAAAGCCAGTCAGTCAGCAAGAATGAGATGGACCAAACACCTATTTCCAGTGTTCTGACAGAATCAGAGAGGATCGCTAAAGTACATGAAAGAATTGGATATGTAAAGCCACAAGTTGTGCCTAGTGATGGGACGAGTCACTTTTTATAAGGAAGAATTTATTATGAGGTTTAATCTTGGACGAAGGTATGGGTAATTTGTGTGACTGAAATCTGTGAAATCGACAGTGCATCAGAATTTGTAGTAGCCAAGAAAGAAACCAATCAACTCTTTGGTAAAGCAAAATGCTTACACTTCGTGCCCTGTTAACAAGCACAAAATTTGCACAGTTCATGTCAGACCATAGACATACCTACATGGTGAACAATGAACTATTGGGATTCCTGTGTTGGTGCATCTAGCTACAGATACTGGTAGATAACTGGTAGACAATTTTTTATTTGTGGGCTTCAGGGTCGTTGCTCAAAGGCAGATTAGTGCTAACGAAGGGTTAAATGTAAAGAAAACCTTCAGATTTAACCCTGGGTTAACATTAACACAGCTTACAGGACCTAAATACTATTTAGAGTATTTATTGGTAATATTTGAAATTGACCAGTTTCAAAATTACTTGATGAACAAGAGTAAAGAAATGCTGGCTATGCGGCTGGTTGGTTTCTTTTGTTTATTTCGTATAGCCTCAGTATCAAGCAAATTTTGAAAGTGGTTCATTGTCGATTATGAAGAATGAAAATCTGATTGATTAACTGAAAATGCTATTTTTTTAATTGTTACTTTCTCATTTATAAAAGTGACCCCCCTCAACTCAAGGTGGTCTTGAAAAATGATAAAATACAGTAGAACACCACCCTAGAATCTGGACTAGCTATAACAGAGAAAAATAGTAGCCTCTGATTCTCAAGGTATAAAATGAGTAAGTGGGCATCCTAAAATCAGTAGAACTCACAAATATCTACAAGAAAGCAATAAACCAATGTGGCATCCATAAAAAAGGTAAAGGCCTTTGTTTAACATCGATAGTTCCTTTAGCTGAGAAACTACAGCAAAATGGTTAATATTCTTGCCAGACAGTGAAAATTAATTTCTTTGAAGAAGACTTGGTAAATCCTCCGTATAATTTTTATATACCTTGAATACTTCATTCATCATGGTTACAGTCAAACTAAGAAAACCGTGAACACCTAAAATATGCTTGGAATGTTTATAGCAGTGTAAACAATCTCATGAAAGTTGTTTTAACTTCACCTGAAACCATAAGCCCATCAGTCTTGCTTCAAAGTGTCCTCCTGTTTACAGTTTGTAATTAATTTCTTGGTTTTTGTAGACTATCAATTTCACCCAAAACTGGAGTCACAAAAACACTTCTAACATTCCTGGCATATTTTAGGTGTTCATGGTTTTCTTAGTTCGACTGTAAAACATTATAGCTAAAAAACAGACATTTAAGATTTAAAAGTATAAAAGCTTCAATGTTGTTTTCCACGTTTGCCAATACAATACCAAAACAATACATTTTATTTTGCAATTTTGTCTTACACTGTGGGAACCTGGCAATTATTTGTATAAATTGTTGATTTCTATTTTAAATCTGTGGACACTACCAGCCTTTTTTCCACAGTTTTGCTGCACTGTAGCTGAAGCTTCACTTTGTTCATAGATCCATCTTTTCGAACTACATCAAACCCTACTAATTTGGTTATCCAATATAGACTAGCTTTGTCTTGCTTATTGCTACAATCAATCTTTCTAGATCTTTCAATATAAATAAATTTCAAAGACAGAATTCAAACAGTGCAATAATTATTGCAAAGACAGAGTCTGAATTATCCAGTACTTTCTGTTTCCGCCAAGCTGATGAGAGTATTACAGCTGAGAAGAATAGTATTATATTCCTCACTGGGAACTTATCAATGTTTTGGCTATGATTAATTAGCATATCAATTTACAATATTAAAATTCAGTTGTTTTAAAGATAAGGTTGATACATAAAATTGCTTCATAATCAACCAAGACTGCTTATCATAACAAATAAAATATCTTGATATGGCAATTTAGAAAACATTAAAAAAAGTCATGACTTGTTTTAGAAAGTGAAATTAATTTTAGGCAGTTTTGATGATTGAGCAATGAGCAAATTTTCTATAACAAATGGGTTTTTCCCTGTGTGCATGAACAAATTTCATTTCAAATGCAATTGTCATGTGAAATTTGGTCAAATTTTCTCACCCAAACAAACAACAAATTGTTTGAAATAAAATAATTTGGTTTTCTTTTATGCATGAAAAAGTTGAAGAATAAATAACTGCCTTTATGGTTAAAATTCCAATTTCTACGATTTCCAAATAGAATTGAGTTGCCAAGCAATTTAATTATTGGAACTAATATGCACAATTCGAAAACAAAAGTTTTTCATCAAGACCATCAACAACGCGTCTTTTCAATTTATAAAAATCACGTGCATTAATTACTTATTTTCACGTGTGAAACTACGTGCCCAAAGAGAGTCACACTTCGGTGATTCCAGTCCAGCGATCACAATTGATAAAATCGTGAGAAAACTTAAGTACTGGAATATTCGAGAGATTATTTCGATGTACTCAATAAAGGGATATTCAAATACACATACAATCACATGTACAAATATAATTCGTAACATTTGTTTTTCATTTAATTTCAATATAAAATTTCACAACAAAATTCATAGCCTTGAACATATAAATCACAATAATCATTTACATTGAACTACTGTACAGCTTTGTTTAAATTTGAATACAAGATGTGCACTTTTCTGATGTACAAATTAAACTAAAAGAACATCTTACATTTGTTGTTTGATATTACACAATGTGTACGCCGGCCATCTTTTCGCTTCCAGCACCTTCTCCAAACATACCAGCAAGACAAAATGCTCTGCTGTAATTAACGCAAACACTTTAGCGTTTCTATATACATTTTCCTTGTTTTTAGCTGTTTTATAAAGCACCGTTTGTAACATATATTAATAATATACGTGCTCAAAGTTTCATTCGAAATTGACCAGGCAACTGATACACTCATAGTTGAATTGAATCTCGATGGAAAAAAATGCTGTTGTATGGTCTTGTATGTTATGCTTTTTTTCCCACAGTTGTGAAAACCACTAGTTCTGTTTGTAGTTTTATAAATCAGTTCTTTTAACAATGTTAAATCCACTTCGATGAGATCGTGGTATGATACGCCAAATGTGTGATCTCATGACTCTGAAATCTCTCGGGCACGAAGCCAATGTTTTGGTGTGCGTTGGTTCTGACGACCATCTCTATTTTACGGTCTTTTTTGAATGTCTTCTCCCAGGAGCCATCAACTCGCTTCTTTTCGCAGCTTCGTCAAGTCGAGAAAGAAGCCTTGCATAGAGTAATGAGTACATTGCTCCCTGCCTTTTTGTTATCCAATCTTCATCGTAAACACACTCATTACTGTCCTTTGAATTTACGTCGATAACCTCAGCACTCATGCTTGTTGAAGACTCAGAGCCATAACCAGACTCGTCATCGGCGAAATAAATCGAATTTTCATCCATCGCTTATTCAAGGAGAGTGATTGTAGACATTCGCTAGAAAACTTGTCTTGATATTCGGACTTGAAATCCCAACAGTCGTACGAGCTCACACTCAATGCGGTTTGCTGCGCTCTGACAGTAGTGAGCGTTAACGGACACCCAAAAGGGCAGTCTTGACATATGCTAATGTTCTAGAGAGCTCTAAAATGCCCTGCGCGCGCCGAAATTCTATAGAAACTCAGAAATTTTGGCTTGATGACAGATCTTTTGTGTAAACTGCTGAAATCCCTTGCCAAATATACTATTTATATCCAATTATCACATTATTATCGACAGCTCAACACTTCTTTATCCCTTGGATTTGACAGGAAATATTGGGTTTGTCAGCACGAAACGTCTGGAAAGTTTTTAGCGTTGTTTACCTGCCAATCCCTCTATGGGATACCATGCGTAAAGTATTTGTCAAAACAAAGTGCACTGGTCAAATATTTATAACAAAAAGAAGGAATTTGTATAGTGTTCGACGATGAAGGTGGTCAGTTCATAACAGGCGCGCAGTTTGAGGCCTGCTATATTTTGAAATATTGTCAAGCCTCTAGAATTTTTAGAGACCAATTTAATAAACCATGTTACATGGAAAAGAGTCCGAGAATAACCTATTCCGTAATTGTATGGCGGAGAGACTGCACCTACAGTTAGTGCCAGGTTCACACGACGACATAAGCATAGCCATAAGCATAAGTATAAGAAACAAAACTTTTCCATTTTCTTATGCTTATGCTTACGACGTTATGTTGCGTGTGTGAACCGGTAAAAAACGCTTATGCTTATGTCGTCGTGTGAACCGGGCCTAATGCATCAGTCAAGGTCAACAAAAGTACAAATACACAAACATATATTTTGGGAGAATTGGGAAAATATACTTTTAAATGAATGTCCCAGACATATTAACTGATATTGAAAGCTGTTCCAAGTTTAATCTAAACAGAGTAGTATGGTGTCTATTCGTCATGCATTTTAATGTTTAAAAACATTCCTGTTAAGTGAATCAGCTGATTAAGGCATGACACTGGCGGGTTTCGTGCGCCCGCGTCTGGCCCCAGCTGTGCCGAAAAGTAAAGATGGTCACGGCAAAAAGTTCTGGAAAAAAGTCTGCATGACTTTTACGTGACATCAAGTGCGCACTGCACCAGAAATAGCCTGCAAATTAGACGTCCCTGTATAACATATTGATGAAAATAAATAAAAATGTAGAAGTCCGGTAGAAGTATGTCATAAAGGGTGGACAAGGGTTTATCCATCAGATAGTGCTATCCATCCTTCTTGCAACTTACTTTATTCTATTTATCTGCTTTGCCCAAGGGCAGGATCCAACTGAACGGCGTAACCAATTACTGTGGGTAATTAACTGGAGCCAGATTAAAAATATTCGTTTGGGCAACTACTTGACTAGAAATAAAATGACATTCTTTGAATGATGTTTTTAATATTTAAATCAGACTCTACCAAGAGACCATAATACTAAGAGAGCGAAACTGTTCGTGGCGACTAAGACTATTTTTAGTAACTTCGCCATCGCGCGCGCAAAGCTCTCAAACAATAGAATCCAAAAGCCAAAAGCAAACTGTCCCGTTCACGCGCACGTCAAAAATCAAATTCGAGAGCCTGAGTTTCGCTCTCTTAGTATTATGGTCTCTTGAATCTACTTATTATTCTTAAGGAGCAAGAATGGCACAGTTGTAGTGCGAGAGGTCCCGAGTTCGATTCCCAGTGAGCTCACATCCTTGTTTCGACTTCTTTCCTTTTCTCAATGGGGTTAATCGTCAACCGTCAAACGACCTAAATTTTAACCATCAACCGTCAATTGAGGGAAATAATAAATTAAAAAAAATAACCGTCAAATACACTCTGGAACAATTTTTCTAAGTTTTCTTTTTTTTTTTTTTTTTCGAAATGCGCATATTTTTCAAGACGTTATAACAATTTCACTATTTCAATACCGTTGAAACTTTATAGAAGTCATACTGAACTTCATCACTGTGATCAGTCCAGAACTGCTGGCTCGTCGCAAGCAGATTCGATTTCCACCATTTTCAGCTGGGATTAGGGAATGCTTCAGAATGACCTGTATAAAGTATCAGAGGTCCCGCTGGCTTTTGGAAAGCGGAATAATTTTTTGTAGAAAACTCGATCTTATTTCAAGGAATGTGCATGTTTTCCTAAATTACGCAAAATTTGAAAGCATCAAGCTATAAATTAAATGTAAAGAGTTTATATAGTTTTATTCGTTGAAACCTGATTTTTAAGCCAAGAAAAATTAGAGAGGAGAAATAGAATCCATTAAAAACGGGGAAAAAAGAAAGAAAGAAAAAAAGAAAAAAAAAGAAAAAAAAAAGAAAAGTTATTGGCGCAGGAAGGACTCGAACCCGTTACCCAAAGAAATTAGTATGCTAATTTTATGTAAAACCCAAAAAATCGGACCATGCATCCAGACAAATCGCTGGATCGTCGCATGTTACGTATAGGATGGAGATTTCGGCCCCTTCCGCGCTATCCGGTAGAACGCAGCGAGCTTCGTGGTCAAAGAGGGAGGAAACAGTCGGATCCTAGGCCATAGATGACTGAACCATACCACTAGGCTAACTGGTCTACTAAGGGATTTGGAGGACAAAATAACCTAGTGTATCCTGTGAATGAACTGTCCATTGTTGTGCAAATTACGCGATCCCGTGGCGCAGTTGGAAAACCCTTGAACTGTGAAGCAAATGAGCAGATGTAAGAGCCGGGTTCGAAACCGGCTAGGGGCTCATCTTTTTTTTCTCTCTCTCTTTTCTTTTCTTTTCTCAGTCTTTCTCGGGTTTTTTTTTCTGTTTCAAAATCAAAATCAGTTGTTCATTAAAAGAGATCGAGAGAGAGAGAGAGAAAAATGAGAGAAACAGGAAAAGATTATATATAGAATAAATAAAAAAATGGTGAAAAATACTTCAGTTGTTAAAACTAATTAGAAATCGTTAAAATAGATAGCTGAAGGTCGGGGTTTGATAAAACCATATATAATTCACCAGCATTTACCAAAGGTCCAGCAATTTAGAGAGAAATGCAACAGTATAACTCTGTATTTTCTTAAAGAAAAGTACTAGTAGCCTAAGCTAAGCGGCTATTTTCTGTGGGAAGGGAGGGAGGTTCGCTCAAACCCTTCGAACCACCCCAAGCGACGGGCCTCGAACTAATCCTTCACCATATCGAATTTCGTCTAATACAGCATATTCATTCTATTTTCTGGTCAAATATGAAACCGCAATACAAGAGACGGGCAAGCTGGACAGCAAACTCGACAGCAAATTGCAACAACTAGCGACTGTAATTTCGTAAAAATTGATAGTTAACTATATTGCCTGTTACGTTTGCAATAGACGTCATATCGGCGCCCTCGTGAACATTTTATCTCAGCTGAATGACAAATTTTCAATAGAATACTGAATGGTTGAGAACACATGAAGGGCAATGTTTGCCCATCATTTGAAGCTAGATAATGATATTTAAGGACTTTTATTAGCTGATTGAAAACAAGCAATTGGTAAGTAATATTCAATTGGCTTATTTTAACCGTCAAAGAGTAGAATTAACCGTCAACCGTCAAAACACCGAATTTCTTACCGTCAAAAAGGCAAAATTTTAACCGTCAACCGTCAAAGCTATTCCCCCATTGAGACCCTCTAATTGGCTTTAAATACCCTTAAAACAGAGCACTAACCGGGAGAGAGGGAGGTATTAAAAATTAGCGCACCGTCGGCCTCACGTTTATAACCGACGTAGCCTCCTCCGCAGGCAACCTTTTATATTTGGGCTTCCTGTGCGAAAATTAAGGACTGAAAAAGAATGGTGACGACAAGGGAGAGCGAAAAAGAAGAACTTTCGCCATTTTTACCCTCCCCCATTTCGTGCCAGTCCTTTCCGAGCTCCCACAGGAAACCCAAAAGCAATAAAATTCAAAAGAGTTGCCTGCGGAGGAGGCTACTAACGACGTAAAATAAGGTCCTTTACCTTTACATTTTATTCTAATAATGATGAAATATTAGAGTCTAGTATAAAAGGCCGAGTCGATTGGATAATCATAACGTTGTGTCATCAAATCCACTGAGGATATTTTGAATGTTTTTAGTGAAATTGGGTATCAGTTTTAAAAAGAAACAGGTGCACTTTGCATGACAACCTCGTTCCCAGGCCCTTTTCCCTTCGCCTCCAAGCGAAGGGAAAAGGGCCTGGGAACGAGGTTGTTCGCATGAGTAGGTTGATTTCATAAGTCGTTCTGTTCGCTTCCTGTCGTGGTCGCTCATGAATATAGCTAGAAAGCTGCCGCCATAAGCTATTTTGAAACGCGCGCTGCACCTCAGTTTTGAACCCCAGTAAAGTGGCTATTCTAAGACTGATTGATATTCTAAGGACTTATTGATATATTTAATCCGAGGATAAACAAAAAGATTTGATTTGATTTGAAGATTCTTCACATGAATAGATAAAGCTATTAATCAAATGAACATTTTACAAAATATTTGAGTTAACGCGCGCGCTGATTGGCTGGCTACCGTGCTATTAATATCAAACGCTGAGGTTATTTTCTATTCTCTCCATCAAATATATATATATATATATATATTTTTTTTTTTTGATTCGACTCATCACCGATCACAGAAAGCCGGATATGATCTGTCCAAAAAGTAGGTCAAAACTCCGAAATGGTGCCAACTTGTGACATAGCTACCCCCAGTTTGAGCTTGTTATCACATTAGCGCAAGTGAAAATTGAAATGATTAATCATTGGTAATATATATTCTGTATGGAGCTTAAAGGCTAGGAGAAAACACAGGACCTTTGATCGGACCTAACTGGACCTTTTGACTCAAATCTCCTTATTTACACTTTTTTCAAATTCCAAAAAAGAATGAAAGAAAGAAAGAAAGAGAAAAAATAAAAGAAATCGCAAAGAACTAGAAATGAAAAGAAAAAAGACAAGACAATACATGAAAAGGAAAGAAAAGAAAAGAAAAGAAAAGAAAAGAAAAGAAAAGAAAAGAAAAGAAAAGAAAAGAAAAGAAAAGAAAAGAAAAGAAAAGAAAAGAAAAGAAAAAAGTCAGAGTGGACACTTTATTGCGCCATTAGACAGTTCGATTACAAGACCGAATCAGAGAATATTGAACTGTTGGACGCAGTTGTCAGAGTCCAGGCCCTTAAATGACGTCATACTGAAAGCCGCAGGATACTGAATGACTATTTTATTGCTTTCTCTTTGAAGAACAGTTCTAATTATAAAATAGGAATCACTGCAAGCCAAGTCTTATTGAGGATCAGCAGTAACCCATATAAAAAGACGCTGTGTAACGTTTAATACTTCAAACGGGGGCGAATTAAGAAACCCTAGGTGGTGTACAGGCCTGATTGGAGGGTTTGAATGCAACCTCGTTCCCAGGCTCTCCCTTCTCGCTTTTTTTTTCAAAATGGCGAGCGCCCGCCATTTTGAAAAAAAAAGCGAGAAGGGAGAGCCTGGGAACGAGGTTGGTTTGAATGACCAAAAGGAGCTGTGGGTCGATAAAATAATTTTTGTTTATATATAATTCTGGTTCAGCTTTCAAGAAATAATGACTATACAATATGCCGACTTATACTAGCTTATTTGAGTAAAGATATTCCAGGACGGGCGGTTATATAAATTGGGAGGTTTACATTGTGAAAAGTTTGGAGGAAGGAAAGACCGAAAAAGCTAAACGCGCTACTCACTGAAATTACTAGAGTCAATTTCGTACTGATGGGAAAACGGCACGGTCACCACACGTTACGGCAGGAATTTCGAATGTTCTTATAGACATTACGGCACTGATACGGTCACGGCCGTGTAGCCTGCGTTGCTGGCGGTCTGCGTTTTTTGGGGGCGGAGGAGGAAGAAATGAAAGACCACCGCCCCAAAAACCGCATACCGCGGTAAGTTTCCCACTTATACGGAAATTAAACTGCTCTAGTGGCCCTTGTAACACGACGTTACGTACTTCTCCATGAAACGTAACGTGTGGACTGCACAATTACGTCGCGCCCTTTCAGTGGCGTATACCGAGCCCGCTTCATTGGACTGCTTGAGGCAGCAATATCTTGGCATTAAGATGAGTCATTATCTTGATTATATGTCCTACTAAATTTTTTGACTGCTGTTACAAACAGAAACGAGGAATCTTTTTAAATAGACTGACAAATATGAGACATTGAGTTATCAGAGTGCTGTAAATAGGTTATTATTCATAGACGGGCGATAGAAGATGCTGAAAAACTTTTATTAAAAATTAAATAAACCATTATTCGTAAAGCACAAAATCTTTAGCAGACCTCTTAGACAGAGACAATAAATGAAACACAAGTGTAAGCAAGTATAACCATGAATTTTAGTGAGTTAAGATTTGTTGCCATGCAGCCAGAGATAGCGGGTTGGGCTTCCTGTGGTTTTGCCAGCGTCAGTACGTTAGCGCAAAAGTAATCACCCGAGTAAATAAAATACACTAAAACGCAAGCGCCACTGGGCTTTCTTACTGCACTCAAATCGTTGTTAATGTATTACATTCCCTGTCTAATCTTTAATATCTTTACATATAGCCCAAAGACATTATTGATACGGTGTAAAGATAAATATTTTGGCGAGCTTAAGAGTTTAAGAGTCTATAGCCTAAGGGACTATTATTACCGTAAGCTTCAATAGGATGTTCCCCGAGGCGTTGTCATTATAATATGCTGTGAGGGACTGCTGGTAAACGTGCGAAAATACGGAATGACATCATAATGAAAGTGGAGTTTTTTTTCGTGGTCAATAACAAAGAGAAGCAAACAAAGAAGAGAAACTGTACCGAGGAAAACGATGTTCGGTAAGTGCAAAATTATAGACTGAGAGAAAAGTTAAGGTTAAAAGGTGAAGCGAGCGGAAAATACCGATTTATTTGTATAAGTTTATAGTTTAGAATGATGAATAATTCCATAAGGACAAGAGATAAAAGCATTATGAATAATATGAAACCTTCCACATTGTTAGTACCGGGCATTGACTGATACAAGTTTTTATACTGTATGCAATTGTTAAGGTTTTTGTTGATATTATTCGATCAGGGTACTTGTCGACTCTTGTTTTATAAATAAGAGACCTTTTTTTTCGATTAACGTCTGCGAACGCTTCAACCGAGTGTTGAAAGTGTACAAAAAAATATGAATAACTTAGCTGCTGAAATACGAGCCATTTTTTAGAAATCCAAGTTTAATGCGTTATATAAAAAAGAATCAATAATTGCTTTCTTGTTGAAATTATGATATCAAAAGATGCGAACTCTAGCTAGACAAACGACCTATGAAGGGGGAAAAACGCTTTCGTTTTCTTCTCATGCGATCTTACAACCGCAGACCACTAGGAACGCAGGCAGACGTCCATATAGACTCAGTTCGAAAAGCCTCCCTTGACAACAACATTGAGGGAGGGAGGGAAACGAAACGTTGGAATACGCGCGCAAACTTAGGTCCAGTTAGGGCATGTTCACATGAGAGAGGGTGCCCCTATGTAGTAGGGATAACTCTTGTTTTCTTTTCCCTGGGGGACACAAACCAAAAGAGTTATCCCTACAACATAGGGGCACCCCCTCTCATGTGAACGGGCCCTTGTCTCCTACGCAGCCGTTTTCTGTCTCATCACACAACGCTCTAACACAAGAAAACGTTACGTGACTGAGAACGTTATGTCACGCTGAGAGAACGTTGCGTGACGAGACTAAACACGCGTCGTGTCGTGACGTTGCGTGTCGGAGACGAGATGCGACCGTGAATTCTCCAGTTTAATTCCTTGTCAACTGATACACACGCGTTCTCATAGGTTATCCATAATCCACACAAAGTAACTTGCTATGTTTAGGGGTTACGATTTTCATCGAAAATGACGGAAATAAGCGTCGGAGGGTAAACCTTTGTCGGCAGAGTCTCGTGAAGTCACCCACAGAGTCCAATTAAAATCCAGCCAATGGCGTCCCTGCCGACAAATAATAACATCATTCACTCAAAATAAAATCGCTAACTAATAGTCAGATTGGAACATCTACCGCCAAACCATCAGTGATATTGGGAATAAAGAGACTTGACTTTGCTAATATAAGCTACCTTCATCTTTCCGTCTTCATCTTATGCAGGTCTGTGTCTTTGAAAAATCAAAATCGGGAGTTCAGTTGATTGAATAAGTTGGTGCTACTTTTGTTAACTTGCTGTATCTATGTCTTTGTGGGTAGTACTGTGTAGGCCCACATCAGCTGTAAAGTTGCCTATTTACTTATCTGCTTGACCAAAGTAAAGTTATGTATGCATGTATGTATGTATGTATGCGCATCGAGTCCGACTACTTATCTATATGCCCGACAAGCAGTTTTTCCTGTCGAAAGTTTGCGTTTTTATTGAAGAAAAGAAGCGTCTAACAGCAGGAGACCGGCCGCAACTTTAGTAAGAACGGAAAAATTCAAATGTGGGAAAAACATCTTGAGAATTAATTGCGTTTTTTTCAATCTTTATCAAGTCCTGATGCTTGCGGCTTTACGTCTCCCGGTGATTATTTCATCATTCCAACTTTGTACGTTTTATTCAATCGGAAATTAGCTTTTATAGCCTCAGGGAAGAACACAAATATAAATTGATAGGAAAAGAAAAGCTATCGACTCTTTGAAAATGTGCGGTGACTTCGACGCGCTCTCTTTTTCTCGAATGTTCCAATGTACTACTATACCCTAGCAAACCTAGCAACAAGTGATAGTCGAATCTGAATGCGTTACACAAGTCTTGAAATCCTATACGATTACGTGAAGGTTTCCAAATGGCACTCCCTGTGTGGTATTAAGCTGTCTAAGCAAAGGGTTCACATAACATCTTAGTAATAGCTCCTAATCTGGTATGAAGCACCCTTGGGCTAGCTCCAGGGAGTCTTCTAAGTCATACGTGCCTAATATCCTAATATAGCCTAGGGGAAAGTCAATTCGAATATCTTTTTAAAATGTCTTTTAATTTACATTTGTGTTTTATTTTTCATTTGAGGATTCTACAAAATTCCCCCGTACCTATGATTCAACTGAACTATATAGGGGCGTAATTCTTATTGTTTTAGAATTAACTTCATAACTAGAAATATGAGGGTGGATTTGCGGTATACTCTTCGTCGTCGGCGAACTGATTGATGGTTTAAGCCCTGCGGCAAATCAAATGGTGCGAAACAACGTGGACAGCTAGTAACCCTGCTGTAAACCCTCAGGCATATTATTCAGAAATGTATAGAGCTACAAAACCTGTAAACACTTTTACAGTGGTCAGTAAGGCAATGGTTTCACTCAGATGAATCGATACCTGGTGGAATATCTGGTAAGCTGAACAAGTTTGAATGTATCTGAATGAAATGAATGAGTATTATCAATCGGGCGAAGTAATAAGATTTGATTCAGAGACGGCTTTGGCGGGTTCCAATTCAATAACTTGAGACCATGGAATAACAACCAGTTCTTTCTCGAAATTTAATCAATAAGCGGACTATATGGTGGAGGTAAAGTTCTGTCAGAAGGATATCTTCGGTAAAAGACTTCTTTGAAGAAGCCACAGAACCATTTGAGGGTCTTTGAGTGCAAAGTGCAACTTGTGTAGCTATTTTTGTAGTACAAGCTGCGGAAAACCCAATGCAAATCAACAAGCTTTGTAGACGTATTGGAATTACAAGTGCGAACTGAGCTTTAGTAAAATTGAGTAGCCAAAAATGAGGCCAAAAATACTATAATTCCACTTACCTGCTTACACGTTTTCTGGTGTATTTAATTATAAATATATTTTCATAGATTTTAAAAAGAGATAACATTTATTTGGTTTTGATAAGCAAATATGAAAGAAAACATTTAGAAATTAGTCTTTTTTGTTATTCTTCGGTGTTTTTTATTTCTTTTGTTATGAAAATTTCAAAAATGTTACTTAAAAAATCTGTCTATATTATCTAGTGTAACGCCTATCAACACTGTAGCTAAAGAATAGCTTCAAATAAGTTTAGCCATCATACTAAATACCCCTTCAGCTATAACAAAATTAATTTTTCCTGTGAAATTCTTATTTTCAAACTTTGCTTTGTTCTCATACTAGTCTTGTCACAAAGTTTTTAAGTCAGCAAAAGGGTACTTCGTGTAAAAGCTTCTTTTGAAAGTCACAATAATTGTCTTGCTTTTGTATTAGTTCAAGTGAAAGTCGTATTCACCACTAAGCATTAATATTCTATCATACAGAACTTCTTCGTTTCAAACCAAAGAACCATAGAATTAACAGCATAACTAGCTTCAACTTGGTTTTCGGCTTCAAGTTACTGGAATAGCTAAAACAAAAGTGACCTCAAATTAAACGAAAGGCAGCGTTGTAAAGATGTCGGTGTGCCGAGATACTAAAGTACTGTTTCTTTAGATTACTTTCCGATGTAGATTACATTTGCCTCAAGCAATAACCGGACCGGCTTTCTTTGAAACAGAAAAGCTCATTCCCTAACTCTACATTAGACATTAAGCTAGCTTAAAGCAGTCTTTCATTTCTGCGTGCAATAAGTTAGAAAAACCGTGGGTGTATCTAGCTATATAGGTCATGGTAACCACATCACGCGCTCACATTCTACACTCTCTTTATGTGGTTAGTTTATTAACTCATCTAGAGTACAGTACGTTCTCTGGTACTGTTTCAATCCACTTCAATTGTACTGTACTTTGTAAAGTTTGGGCAAGCCCCGTGGGTGGGTGGAGTGGTATTTTGACTTCGGAGACAGTAGCTCGGTTCTTCCGGCGAAAGACGTTTAAGCGCTAACCCAGGATTAAGTTTTATTGATAAGAAAACCATTGATTTTAACCCAAAATACTAACTACCAACTGACTACATTAACTTCGAACAACCGGGCCAGTATTCCGTTCAACGAAGATCTTTAATTTATTTAACTCAGTACATTCGACTTCCTCCAAAACCGGCACATTCTTAATTTTTGGAGAGTTGTTTTTCTTAGAGTTTAGATATTAAATGCAGATCTGGGGCCAGCTCCTCAAAATCCAGGAACACAATCCAGTCCTCTTCGCCAAGAGCAACCTCGTACCCAGGGCCCTTTGGGGCTAAAAGGGAGAGAATGGGTCCAAGAAACGAGGTCCATTCAGACAGCTGCCCTCTTTGAGAAAGATTCGGTCGATGAGACCGAGCATCTATCGATATGTGGTAACTGTCCAGTCAGCTAAAAATAACGACAATGACACTTAAAGAATTCAAAATATTGACAGCCTACCAGCAATTGCAACCCCACGGATTGAATATTTTGCTTTTAATATCGATGAGAGGTGACTAAATTCCGGAAAAACGTAATCAGGATTTCCATGTATCGATGAGTAACGCCATCTGACTCCTAATGTTGATACCAGGAGACGCAAGAGGAATATGCGGCGAATGGTAACCAAAATACAATAATAATTTGTTCATTCTCGTATTGATTGATTTCTTCGAAATTTAGTTTCTCAGTATAGGGTGATTTCATTGAAAGACTTTGATGGAATTTCAAATGTAGCAAAGATACTTTCCGGTTGGCATTGTCGTTGTGCAATTTTTGAGTTGGACTTATCACGTCAGGATATGCCCGACGACCCGCGGACTACTTCCGGTTATGTTACGGAATTCGTAACGTCACGTTTTAGAAACTGAAGGCGCGTGTGTATTTAAATCAATCTTTCTCAATCTATATCCTCTTTTGCTCTCATGATCGAAGAATTAACTCGCTGATAAAGTTAAAGTCTGAAGAAACAAGGTAAATCTAGCTTTCAAGAAATATAGAAACTATTCTTCATTTTCGTCTACGTGAATGTCATTTTTTTTATAACATGATTTCCGAGCTTTCGGATCGGTAGACCGATCTTCAGGGAATGAAAAAAACGATAACAAAAGACAACGAACAATTGGTAACTATAAATGATAGATACGTGCGAGCTAAAACTATCAATTCGATATCACCAATAAACTACAGGCTTTTGCGTTAGAGGAATCAATTGATTGTAAACACTTAATTGTTTATAGGTCAGGCATAAGAACAACGCGATGTAAATTATGAACAGTCCATACATTTTCATTGAAACTTGTTCGTACTAGGCTAGACTGGCTTTTATAAGATCTTCGAAATAATCGATATTCTTGACGCATCGGAGGGGAGGGGAGAGGTGGAGTAGGTTTTATATAATAATTGCATGGTATATTACGCGCGCTCTGATTGGTCGAGAACCGTGTGTGATAACAGTACACACACATAGATGACGTCATTGAATCTTACGCGCGCTCTAATTGGTTGAAACAACAGTCACGCCACGACTTCGTCTCGTGGCATATTTTTTTGTTCTCGCCACATTTTGACTTCATCTGTGCATCTATTAGATTACAGACCCACGGAAAAATGGAATCTGTTTGTTCTTCTTCTCACCCCTACTTGCGTCTAGTATACTAGTTAAAACTCGTACGAACAGTTGAGCTTGGATAAGACGTTCTATAGTCTGTACTAAGAATCGAGGGATAAAAACCAAACAATCATGGAAAAATCACAACGATATTTCGCAATCGTTTGTCGTTTGCCGATTCAAATATTTTAACACTCTTTTGTCGTTTGCCAATACAAATGCGTGCTGCCTTAAGTCTGTTTAGTTGAAGGAAAGTCGGAAAGTTCACAGCTGGGAGGATGGAGGAGGCTGAGAGGGCAAAGAACTTCCTTAGGGACGAGGTCAAAGCAACCGTTGGTTACCCAAGTTACATAAAGGTGGGATGGTGTTGAGCGCATCCACCACCTTTTGGGGTGGAAATCATGAATTTGGTCATAAATTGAAAAACAATTAACTTGCAGTACATTAATAAGCCCTTATACTGACACTAGTGAAAAACGTCTGCGCATGCTCACAGTCACGTCTTCGTCCTTTTGTAAACTTATGCAAATTTCACAAAATGTCAAAACTTATGGTCAATTCTTGAAACTTAGAACCAGTATTCACATGTCTTCATGAATGCAATATCTTTGTCTTACAAAAGTATACAAGAGAAATTTCATTTCATTTCAAGCTAAAACTCAGTCACACATATGAATTAAGGTTATGCTTTCTGTGTGGTGAAAATGAAGTGGGGGATGAGTACCATTACTTATTCAAGTGCAAAAATAGCCAATTTGTTAATCTTAGAAATGTTTTTATCCAAGATGTAAAATCTATTAATAATTGTTTTTTTTTCAAAGTGAAGATTTTTTCCTATAATCGGGAATTTGCCGGTCACGTGACCTTGAACCTCATTTCGATACACCCTCAAAATTTGAACTAAAATGGGGTGATGGCTATCATCTGTACTTGAAATATTGTGGTATATTTTCAGTTCTCCCTCTAAGAGGTATACGAATCTGCCTTAACACCTGAACCACCATTGCTCATTTAGGAGATATTATGCAAAATAGGTCACGTGACCTGCTTGTTCAATCAAACATTAGCATTTATCACCTTAATGAGAAAAGATAGTTCAGGTATTAAGGCAGATTCCTATACATCTCTTGGGAAGAAGTGAAAATATACTATTAAGTTCTACCTACACATGAAATCCATCTCCCCATTTTAAATCAAAGTTTTTCGTTGATGGTAGCCAGTATCGTGGTCACGTGATCACCTTACCTTAAAACTTTTCACCCTAAATTCTTAAGGTCATCGAGTTATATGCCCATGCCAATTTTTGTAAGGTTTGAAACAAAAATGATTACAGAACAAAAATAAAATTGATTTTAGACCCCCCACAAAGAAAACCCAGGCCTTAACGTGCTTGAGATACTTGTTATCAATGAATGATGACGCAGTATCAGGTGTTTTTGCTAAATATTGTTATAATATTCAATTATTGTATGACAAATGTAACGGTCAATAACTCTATTATATAGTGTATTATATAGTATTATATAGTATATAGTATTATATAGTATTATATAGTGTATTATATAGTGTCTATTATATAGTGTTATTGTTATTATATAGTGTTTTTAATTTTTGTTTGTATTCCTTATATCCATTACTGGTGTTTTGTTTGGAATAAAGTTTATCGTATTATCGTATTATCACATTTCTTAAGAAAACATCGTAATATGCACGCATGCGCAGACGTTTCTCACTAGTGTCGCCCTTACCCCTAAGACGTTTCATACCTTCATTCCCAGAATCCTTTTCGATAGCTTCTTTTGTTATGCTCGTTTTCACTATTGTCTTAGCATTCTCAAAGCAGTTTTAACATTTGAATATGAAAAGAAATTTCGAAAAGGATTGTGTTAGTTTTGGTATAGATGATATTTCGTTTTTCTGCCTCAGCAATGTATTCTGGGATTGTTATCTCAGTTAAAAAACACCAAACACAATTGACGTCATGGTTTGTAAATCTTTTGTTTGGTATTATTTTACTGAGTTAACAATCCCAGAATTCAATGCTGCAGGCAGACTAGCGATATTATGTATGACACGTCATAAGAGTAAGAGCCTATTAATATAGAGTGCACGCCATATATCCGTGAAACAAAACTTAATATGTTGTCTTATTGCACTATTATGTACAAACTAGTTGATATCACTGAAGCAGAATAGTGCAAATAACATTAGTTAGTAGTTGTTTCACGGATATATGGCGTGCACTCTAGTGTATGCTTCAAGACTCGCTAAATAGAGTAGATTTCGTATGGCTGTAAAAACGGCACCGCACGCTCACGACACGGTTACGACAGGAATTTCGAACGTTTTTATAGACATCACGGCACTGACACGGTCACGCACGGCGCGGTCCGTTTCACACTCATATGAAATCTGCTCTAACACATTGCATGTGAACAGTTGCTACTAACAACCCGTATAAAGAGTTTTTTAAGGTGCCTATTTGAGGGGAGGGACCGGACCGAGAGGTATATCACGGTAAACAACATTAAATCTAGAAACTGGATTCCCTACTGTGCATGGACCGTTGTTTTTATCTTTTCTCGAGTTAACTTATTTATAGCAAAATATAACCAATATTAAAATGAAATAGAGCGAAACATTACTGACGCTATTTTGCTTCGAGTAAAGATAAAATCCTGTAAAATAGAGGCATTTGTTCGCAAAAATTTTGTACACACTTTCCTTTTTGATTTCGAAGTGAAAATTTCGAATTCGAAGTGAAAATATAATTACGGAGAAAATCCTCGCCGGACATCCACGAAAATTCATCCCCTTTTTCTCAAGCAAAGAAATGCTTCCTTCGAAACCCCTTCCCCTCAATGCACTTGCATAGCTAGGCATATTAGTACTCTAAAGTATTCTTGGTTTGAAGATGAAATGCGCGCACAGAATCGGGTCGGCCGGGTTACCTGTGTTCAATCATGACTTCAAATAACTAATCCTAATCATAGCACTCAATTACAAAGTGTGGGCATTTAGAAATTGGCAACTTCAATTTAAGCGATAGAAAAGCTCATTGTGGTCCTTTCAGGCAATTTTATATCAGATATCTTTTATTGAGGTTTATAATATCGCTTTAGAAATCTCCAAGGAGGGCGCGATCGACACACTTCGTAACACGTGTCTTGAGGGAAGCAATATTCAGTGATTATCTGAATCCAAATCACCCAGCAACCACTCAAGTACCCATCCTAACTCATCTTTAGTCTCGGTATATATAAATGTTAAACGCTTTATCGATAGATGATTAGATAATTTAAACGGTACCATTCACCTTTGATAGCAATATAGACTCGTACTTATCGGTCGTGTAACTGTATATCACACACTATATACAGGTGAGCTTAAAGTGTCAATAGATTGAGGGGATTGTGGTATAGACAACCTCGGATTTGATTTGATTTTCGTTAATTAAATATTTAGACTGACACGTTAGAACCCAGCATCTTTGCTAGGAACCGTAACAGGTGCATACGTATAGCTTAACGGAAACCTATGTACAAGGCGCCAAGTTATCTGATCGGCTGCTGATTTAAATGATATTTTTTAATGATGATTAATTGTCGAAAGGAGGGGTGGTCATGTGTTTACTACAATACTGGAAGGCAAAAGGACCGTCAGGGGAGGTGAGGGTGATTAGCTAAGGATTCAAATAACGACTTCGAGGGGAGGGGAGTGGTCGCTTGTAGATTATTACACTGGAAGGCAAAAGGACGGTCAGGGGAGGTGAGGGTAACTATAAATAATGACTGTCGAGGGGAGGGGAGTGGTTACATGTATATTGTAACAGTGGAAGGAAAAAGAATCGTCAGGGGAGATAAGGGTGATTGCCATAAATGACAACTATGAAGGGGAGGGGAGAGCAGTGGTCAAGCACGTGTGTGTTATAATAAAGGACTGTCAGGGGAGGCGAGGGTCACACGTAACAAGCACATTGTCAAGGGGAGGGATATGGTCGAGTATGTATCCTATAACAATACATGTCAAATGGACCGTCAGGGGAGGTGAGGGTCACACGTATAAGAAAACAAGGAATGAACATGCACACAACTTAAAAACGACCAGCAAATTAAGGGAGGGTCAACAGAATCAACCATTTGTGCTTAAGAACTGATCGATGTCTGTGAGAGAGAGAGAAACTCAGCTGTGATGATGTGATTGCATACGCTTGAAATCTATTGTAGAGGAAGGAACGTTTATGTAATGGAGAAAGGAAGACCGGGAGACCGTTAGAGGGACGCGAAAGAGATTAATTAAATATACGAGGACGAATCGTCAGGGGAGGAGTGGAGGCCCGTACGTGAGGTACGCATTAGAACAGATTTCGTAAGAGTTTGTATAACCGTGCCGTGACCGTGCGGTGCCGTTTTCATACGAAATCTACTCTAGTCTATCGCAGAAAGCAAACTGACATAACTATATACGTACTAAACACGCGGTCATCGAAGAATGACTGTAGGGGGAAGGCAGGGGGTCAGAAGTACAAACGTTGGACTGTCGAAGGGAGGGAGGGGAGGGGTCATATGTACAAACATCGAACTGCCGGGGGAACTACAAACGTTTGACTGTCGGAGGGAGGGTAGGGATCTTGACTGACCACGGTTGACTGTCAGGGGAGAGTAAGAGTTCATAAACGTTATGCCCGGAGCAATTCATTTGTCGCCTAACATGTTTTTCCACTTTGGGTGTTTACTAAAGCCTTTTGGCACCAACTCTCGACTAATGACAACAAGGATATTGCTTCAACAGCTTTGAGATTCCGTTTGCTTATTATAGAAAGCCGTTGAGAGAATGTGGATAATACTGCCAACGAGGGCAGCTCTAGCCCATCGAAAGAAAATAAAACCTTTGCTTTAGGGTACCCGCGTTGAGAACATATCAGATAAGAGATGCTGTGAAGGAAAATTCTATTCATTAAAATCATAGGACTGTGGTTAATTTATTGAAAAAAATACGGTTTATAATCTACTTTGTTTTGGAGCGGCAAACTACTGAAAACACTAGAGTACAATTAGCCTCGTGATAAGTTCATGCTCACCATGATTGGATTTTTAGTTTTATTGGTTAGAACAGAATTGATGGAGGTCCTTCAGAAATTTGATGCAACATGTATACTGTTCGAGAAGGGTATATACATTTTGTTTTTAATCCTCCAAGGAATCAAAAATATGTTTGTATCTTCATGTCTCCGGCTTGTCTATCTCTACTAGCCCTAGATCTTTGAAAGATACATCAGTAGGACATGCATTAAACGCTTTTTTCTAAAAGGTTGTCGACTTGAATGGCAGACAGTCATTGCAAGACTAAAAGTGCGGAACATTGAAGACTGATGAATGACCACATTATCTTCCATCTAATCAAAGCTAGGTCTCCTTCGGTACTCTGCGATTAACCCAGAATATGGAATGAATTCTAGAAGCCCCACCCAAAGGCCTTTTCTGTCTTGTAAACGCCAATAGCCACTTTAATTTTCCGTTAGTTCTGACACTCTCTCTTCTGAAACAAGTACATATATAGCTTTTGTAGAAGACATTTTGCTCCGGTTCTATAGTAAAGTGGTCTTCAAAAGACAAACTGGAGTGCCTTTTTCAAAATACATTAAACATAAAAGCCAATCTCTTGAGCTTTGGCGGGTTTGTGAAAGGCTCCAGGCAAAGTTGGAGACTCCTTAGAGCCAATTATTGGGAATTAAAGCGTGCCGCTTCATCTGAATGAAAATGCAACGAAAGTTACCACAAGTAGTCCTGCCCACGTTTAGAAGTGACATCACAGTGGACGAACAATGGGCTTTACGTTAGACTGTTTTGAAAGCTTCACATCAAAGACACCGACCCAAATTTTTTTTTAATTTCTTCGCTTATCGTCGAGAAATTAACAATTTAGTCGAAAAAAAAATCTAGCGCGGGAAAAAAAACGCAGGTAGAAAAATTTGGTGCTAAATTTCATGGTGTAAAGTTAAAGTTTCTAAGCCAGAAGTCGGAGATGAAAAGTTCAGAAAAGTGTAAATTAGCGATCGATGACTGTCTGTCAAGCCGTTTTTAGATGTTAAGTTCTTTCGTGGTGGGGCATAATCAGCATGAGGCAGATTGTTCACCGTGATGTCGACGCATTGTCTAAGAAGTTAAAACCGTTCATAAAACAGACATTCAAATTGCGTTACCAAGATATTCAAACAAGATGTGGGTATTACATGTAACAGAGATGTAGCTAACGGTTTAGGGGCCTTCAAGGGGACGGAACTGAGACTCTCGTGGAGAACTAAAGATCGAGCACTAAGCAAGATAGAAATGTATACTTTTAAAATATCCAGCAGTTAGCATGATTTAGTCGGCAAGGTTTTGCTATTAAAGTAGGAATGATAAAAGCTATTGTCTAGAGATCTGTTTTAATTTAGCAAAGTCGGCGCCGAGCTAGGCAAACAAGGTTGCCGGTTGCCTGAGGCCATTTTTGCTTATTAAGTCCTCCCCAGGCTTTAGAATTCGGCCATACGGCCCGCTTACTGTTAGATGATAACGTCTACTTGCGAGCCAGGGAGGCTAAACAGACTTTTCTAAATTGAAAATTATTTGTCTCTAGGTTGCTACGTCTCCGTCTGCCGTGGAAGTCCTCGCAGCGTTCTCTGCGTCAAACGTAGATGAATCATCTTCCTTTCACAAGAATCTTTGGTCTATTTATTACGACATTCTGTGGAGTCGAAGAGAAGTATTATCGATCGTCTTAATCCTGTGAGAATTAATTGACAAAACTGAGAACCCAGCAAGAAGATTCTAGAGTTATACATGGATGTTAAGATCAAGCGAGAGCAGTCACTGACTTCAGAAGCGTTCAGCATCACCTCCGTGCCTTTACCGCCACAGCCGACCCAGGAACCAGATCGTAATTTATCGAATTCGAACACCACCACACACATGAAAGTGACGGCTTTGGACTCGTCAAATAAGCGTTTAGAGAGAGAGCAAGGTATGTAAATTATACAAGATATTGGTCTCCAACAAGGTCTAGGACTTACTGGGACGTGATGGAGGGGGGGAGGTTGTAGATCAATAGTGTAGCAGTAGATAATTTTGTTAGATCTTTCCGTGAGGTGCTAGCGTGAATTTCAACCGTACTTGCCCTTCTCACTAAGCATTGTTCGTGAAACTGCCTCAGGCGTTTTTTACTGATGCATTTCACTTCTTTGTCAAAACCCGAACCTGGTATTAATTTCCGTTTTCCTTAAGCCAGTATGGTTCAACATCTGGTAAAAATTTGCTGTTTTTTCAACCTAACTAGTTCTCCTTATTCTCGTTGCTTGTGTGTATAGCTAGGCTCCCAAAACTAGTAATAGTGATTGTACAGGTAGTTTGAATTCTCGTTCTTGAGAGCTCGGCAGTCTGTTATTGAAGATTAAGAAACACGAGGAAAAACAATTTAATAGAATGATCTTCCACTCCCTAAGAAATTAACCCAAATATAATCTTATGGATGTACAAACTTGGGAACGCTGTGATTTATGGATGGAATATATTCAAAGTAAGCGGACCACTGAACCATAGACAAAGGAGTAGGCAGATTCTATAGAGCTTTAGCATTCAAAAGCAGCTTATGAATGGCCTAGAGCTATTTTGATCTAACGCGGGATTTCAAATTAGCTTTTAGCGAGCCGAAAACACTGTGAGCTATATCGTTCTTTGACGTGCAGTCACATACTTCAGCTAGCTAATTGGGACAATAACATGAGTAATTCAGAATATTCCAAGTGTTTTTCGTAAGTTAGAAATTCAAGAAATATATGCTGTCTGACTGTGCGATAGAATAAGGGTTGCATGCATGAACTGACTCAAGTGAAAGGCATCAGACTTTTCCCATTTGAAAATTGTAGGACACAGTAACGTCAACTGAGCGAATTACCTGGATTCAAATATTGTACTATTCCGGTAACGTAATAAAGATATTATCAAAATGATACAAAAATCTTTATTTCCTCACTTTTTTTTGCTACTAATATTTTTCAATTGTTATGTTTATATTTTCATATCATAGGAAAGTCAAACAATTCTAGTTTTTTGGTACAATTTTAAACGAAAATAATGAACCACTATAGTTACACACTGTAGACGTTCTAAAAGACTAAAGACTATTATTATTTTTATTATTACATAAAAAAAGGATTTTTTTACAGTTTCTAAGAAACACTGTTTCTTAATCTATAATAGATACAGTGCTAATATGCTGTAAATGGCCAACCAATCCTTTCTCGAGATTTCAAGAGGATTCAGTCGACAAAAAGTGTTTTTACATGACCTACACTTGTAAACATCATTTGTTTTTTTCTTAAATTTTCGTGTTTTTTTTTCTTTCTCTCTCTCTCTCTCTTTATTTTCAAACTTGGTGTATAGCAACAACCGAAAAAATTAACTGAAAGACCTGAAAGAGCATGTAAAATTTCCACTTATCCATAGACTAAAAATATCAATTAATATTGCTATCTAGAGCAATAATTACTGATTATAATATCGATACCCGAACTTATCGAAAGGATGGCAAAACAAAATTACTATGCTTGCAATTTGATAACTCCGAAACTAACTTGTATTATATCTTGATGAACACTCAGCGTTCCACACACGCAACAAAACGCTTTGGGCATTGTTTTATAAAGACAGGATATCGCTCCTCGATGTTGGATAATTTCTTGTCCATTGGATAAACTCATGGAATGAATCGAAATTTCTTTGCACAGTGGAAAAGAATTCATTCAACCATATTGCTAGCGCTGTCAACCCTTTATGTAACAAAGTGGCATCTTAAGGACCTTACACGAGAAATTTTTCTATGATAAATAGATTTCCTTGTGACACAAAAAAATCCATGTGACATGCAAATACATTCGCCATATGAAATTTGGACAAATTGCCTTCTTGATACGAGCAAAAAATGATTGTCAAATAAAATTTTTCATGGAAAATTTGTCCGGGTTCAAGACTCTTTATAGTACAATAGAATTTTCAGAATTGTACTTTTCTCAATAAGTATCAGAAAAATTGCCCATTTTACATCAATCCCAAGCTTTTTCTACCTTTTGAGAACTTTCACTGCTTCATTTATTTCTGTTTTTGGGAATATTCTGAGTTGACAGAAGAGTTGAATTTCAGACCTCAAAGCTGGACAAATGTTTATTTTATGAATAATTCATGCTATATATTTACATAAAAGAACTTTTGGACATTAAGGTACAAAACAATAAAATACTTTTAAAACAATTAAATGGTTTAATACAGAATAGTCAAATAGCTTTTTAGGCCTCTTGTAAACTGTTTGTTTTATGTTGATAATCTTCCATATTATAGATTGAGATATATAGTAAGAACTATTCTTAGACTCACATATATCGATTTCTTCTTGAGATATCGTTCGTTTGTCAGTTTTTGTTTAAAGAGGAGACTTTTTCAACATCAAGTAATTATAGCTAAAAGTGCCAACAACTGGTCCTTCTTGCAAGTTTTAATTCAAATTGTCGCTAATTTCGATTAACACTCAAATTAATTCAGTTTTACCAGTTAGACACTAATCTATAATAGGATAAAAGGCCTTTTTATAAGTGTCTTTGTTACTGTACAAAGTTGTTTGACTCTGCATTTATATCTAAATTTAGCATCTTTCACGCTGAATGTAAAGAATATAATGGCAAATGAGCGACTGGAGACCTAATCCTCATTTTGGATTCAAATGTTCACTTTGGATTAACACTTTAATTGGTCTTTTATCAACCTAGCCCAACTACAGACAGCCTGAACTTTTTGTAAGAAATAACTCAAAGTTTGACGAATTTTCGGCTGCTCAATGCTTGAATATGAAAAAAATCTCTTCTTGATCTAATAACACATATGCATAAAGGACGTTGGCCCTAACAAAGTTTTTCGTAACTTTAATTTATTCGTGACCAACCTAGCTTCAATGCAGATCAAAACTTTTTGCACGACTCATAATTTATTGATACATTTTATTTTTCGTTCCTTTTCCCTGTTGTTAAAAACCTTTTAAGTCAGTCCTTTCATTCACTGACTTGAAGCACACAAATGCCGATTTTTTTTTCCATCTATAAAACAAAGAGGACTTCAATTAACGAAACAATTAGAGCTTCCGGTCGTCTTTTTCTTCCTTCATTGGCCTTTCTATTTTTTGTTTATTCGTCTCTCGTTTGTTTCAGCCATTTTGCGTTTTATTCATTCTTCTAAGAGCTTCAAACTTAACCCAGATACCTCCTGTGTTTCGTCATAGTTCAGTTGCCATAGCAACTGATTAATTTCTCACATGTCGAATCGATGACTGTTGGATTTAGACTCCAGTTGAATTTGAAACGATTTATCTTAGTATCAGCATCCATTTCATACCCTAAAGGTTTCGCTAATCATTCCAATGTGTGTTTTTAATCGGCACAAGGGCATTATGTGGGCTGGGCTTCCTGTGTTGAGCTAATACAGCTGGCTGGCCTCTTCTGATATGATATCATAATTTTATCGTAATCCTTGAGTCATCATCGAGCCATAAAATTAAAAACAGATTGTTGCTTATTGGAAAATAGTTCTGTTGATTATTGGCGTTATGGGTAGTGGTGGTTGAAGTGGAAGTGGCAAGGTTTAACTTCGGCTGGTCGTTGGTATAGAAACCAATCATTTCTTCTCTAGCCAACACCCTCATTTAGATAATCGGTGTTTTTTTTTCATCTTTGCAATAGTGCCCATATCAATAGCACAATGTATAAGGTTTGAATATATTTCGTTTTTTACCTAATTCAGACTTCTTGCGCCAATCTAGTTCTTTTCAGTTGGCTGCAGTGCCAGAGGGGAATCGAAACGACCGCTTGTCGTTACCGACTATGACATAAAGCACTGCAAAAAGCACGTTTTGGATATCAAGTAATCAGTGCTCCGAGTAAACTAGATATCAAACTTTAGACTAAGGGTAATAGTTGGTGATAGTTTCAGTTCGATCAACCACGAAAAAAATATTGTATAGGCCGTCCAAACATCATAGGCCTAATTCAGACACAGTACCTCTCGTATGCTGGATGCTCAGCCCATTCTATATTGAACAAGCGCAGTTCCAAATATATTTAGATTCCAAATTTTCCACGATTTCTTTGCAACAATTTGTTACAGCATGGCTGGAGCGGCGTCTCAACTACTGTAGGCTTGAGTGGAATAAAAAAACACAGACAAACACTTTAATTGATACTTTACACTCCGAAGTGATAATGGCCTACTTCAAAACATAAAACAAAACAAAACAAAAACGAAGAAACAAAACAAAAGAAGATAAAAGAAGCGTAGATAATTGGAGGAAATTTGGAAGGAAATGGGAAGAAAATTGAACTTTTCTGAGAACGAGTAACTGAAACTCCAAATTTTCATATATTCACAGACTGATAACACAGTTTTGCTGCCAGTAAAGCGATTTTGTTGTTACATGGTGTTTGACGTTCGTGTTCTAATGAACTTCGATTCATCTCAAAGCAACTTGTGAAAAGCCAGTCAAAACATTAACATTACAATGTATTTGTTACGGGAAACAGAAAAAGAGACTTTTGGAATACGACGTGACCATTGTGTGCGTTTTTATCTCCCGTTTTCTCTACCTACGCCGAAACAGCCTTTTATATTGATACAAAAGAAAAATGCTGCTTTAGTGTGGACCAAAAATCATCGTATAAACATGTCTTTTTTTCCAAATATTTCCGGATTAAAGTGGATGTATAACCTATGAAATACATAGAGGATATTACACGGTGGCGCAAAGATATATCTTCAAGCCAACGTGTAATGTTCTTTTTGTTATATGGACAAACTGGCGGGAAAATTTTTTAGGACGCGCGCGTACATCCGGGACATTTGGTACATAACTTTTTCATATCTCCACTAGTGAAAATATGGAAAATACGAGTGTTTTAGTTTCCGGTAAAGCACTATTATCCATATAATAAAACACATGAGTTACAACTTTTAGGGGATTATTTTAGCTAGAAAACATGCATGAAATCATAACAATTTTGTTCAGGCCCAGGTCGTCCAATTTCGATCGTTTTATTTCAGCTTTTTCAATAGATCAATCTATTCTTTATTACCACCACCTACCAGGGTTCCAGACAAGGAGATAACACATGTACAACAAATGCTTATTCCATGAATTCAGACGCTCCGCTTGAAAACTGATTAGATTTACAGATGGAATTTGAATTAAGACACAAAATTCAATAATATTGATCAAGGCGAATTTTCTTCATAAAGGCCGCAAATGTGCAGTGTTAACGGGATGAACACAGCTGAGGCGAAACTTGCCTGGAGCAAGTTACAGAAGGATTTTTGGTCGTGGCGCCGAGAGATGCGGGTCTACTGATCAAACTGTATTAAAAATAGCTCCATGATTAAAGGTTTCTGGTCAACTTTTATTACTTTTAAAGTCAAATTCCGTGAAAACGAAGATAATACAAGTGAGTTATAAATTTGTGGTTTGGGTGTGGCTAATTGGCGTGCGTCGAACTGTGCATCATCGCCAGAAAAGGAATTAAGAATGAATTAAGGATGAAACGAAAAAACAAATAAAAAGGACAAAAAGCACCAAAGTATAGCAGAGCCCATATCATTGAAAAACCTTAAGTCTTAACTATAAACTTTATATATTATTTATATTTATGCTGAGATGTGGAGAATGTTTTACTAAGGGCAAGTGGCACGTGGTGATCTATACGTGGCAACTGTCTGCAGACCTAATTTATGCCTAAATTTCAATTACGATAACGCTATATTAAGATAACTCCATGTACTAGTGTCCAATGGAACTTGAACTGATGAATCTAGGATTATCTTATCCTTTAATTATCCCCTTTGACGACATTAAAATTTGCCGACAATTCTTGTGTTTTGGGGTGTCTCATTTGCCTCCTTCCTTTAAATAGTTTACATTTTGGGTTCATGTGAAAGCTGAAGGTTTGCGTTTGTAATATGGAACCAAAAGAACGTAAACAAGATTCAAAAACTTAAAATGAATCGATCGAATTCGACAACATTTCCGTCGACCGTCCTCAAAGTGTTTAATATAGTGCGGAATTTACCCTAACCGTACATCACTGGTATGAAAACACCTTGTAAGTCGATTGGTCTCATGCTAGTTTAGCATGTTATACATGTCAGAATCACCGTTTAAAACTTTGGTACATGAATCGACCCCTTGCTTGGTCACCAACATGGGGGGACTATTTGCATCTGGAAAGCATCCGACAAAAAGTTCCAATACTCAGGGTAAAAAATAACCGCTGTTTTGTCACCAAAATAGGTGTATACCGACCGCGTATCATCAACTGTGTGCATAAAAGACAATGAAACTCAGTGATTATATTTGACGAACCATCTTCACTCCCTCCATAAATATAGGTCAATTTGTAAGTCAAATTAAGTCAGTTTTTACACGTTTGACACTTTGTTATTTCGAGGTTGGATTGCATTAGAATTAAGGAGTGAATATATCCGCTGCATGTCTGTGGTCTATAGGTTCCCTGGGTAATGACATTGTCATGACTGGGAAATTAAGCATTGTCAATTCTAATTAAATCCGGTTAAATCGTGCAATAACTACACGAACACCGCACCCAAATTACCAACATCATAGTAGCTGCAATATTTAATGTTTAAATCACGTTAAATAGCTGCGAAAACGCTTTAAGTCATGTCAAAACTTGAATAAAACTTGAATAGTGCGACAGACATTACAAGCAAAGCGACGTTGAAAAAGTTAAGCTTCGGCCAAACAGAACTAAAAAACTGTTGTGTTACGTATTGGTGATAACAGTGCATAAGGATTGTGCATACAACAAATCAGTGAAGCCAACGATGACATGTTCAGTGGGAGAGTTTACACTGGCCTTTACGGCTGGTTCAGCTAGAGAATAATATCATCCATATACTGAAGTTCAGTATTGGCGGAGTCACAGATAAAAAATATCGGTATTAATTTGGCGGCATCCAAAACTGTGCCGTATCAATCAATAATTAATACTCCCCTCCAAGCTGTGAAGCAACCTTGCTGGGACTGGCATCTTCGATCCCGTTAATTGGTCTGGTAAGGTAGGGTTGCGCTAAAGTTTCGGCATGGTAGGGAATTATGTAACGTTCATTCTACTGAAGATGGCATTTGACAATGCCAAGATTTCTAGATTAAAAACATCGTTTTTTTCAAGTGTATTCTATCAATATTGCTTCTAAGGATGTCCCTATGGAATTATGTATTGCGGTGTCACAGTGCCACACCAAAAAGTATTTTATTGTTCCTGCAATGAATATAATTTAAAAAGAAGGAAACTATACTAAAACTTTGTGATCATTTCGAACATTAGAAATAGGATCACGTTGTTTCATCATTTACTACACTGCAAACTGAAGCCGTGATCTTTCAGCTCTGTCTTGTCATAACTGCGAAAATCCCCTCCGGTTGTTCGGAGAAATTACAAAAAATGAAAATACGATGCGTCGAAAATGGATATGTCATGTCCATTCGATTCATTCCCACTGCAAACAGCCCCCAAAAGAAAGCTTAGCTTATAAGCAGCGATCTTCCGTGCGAGCTCGACCTTATCATATATTCTCCGAAAATCGCCTCCGGTTTGCGAGAAATTAGATTACAAAAAAAAAAAAAAAAAAAAAAAAATCAAAATACGATTGGATTGTCGGAAAAAGATTCTGTGGTTTCATTTCTCTTGAAAATGCCACAAAAGGAAAACTATAAACCGCCTCGATTCTTCGAGTTCTGTCTTCAGTTGTCATATAATCTTTGCAAAACCCCTCCGGTTGTTCCGTATCATTGATAGTCCTCAACCATGCATGCATCCTTCATCAAAAAAGGCCAGCTTTGATATATAGCTTATAGTTTAGTTATAAATACTTAAGCTCTTAATCGGATCATGGATCACTGACTATATAGTTTATAACTGTAGGGCTTAAAGACCAGGATTCTACTACGGAGAAGGAGGGTGGGGTGGGTGGGTGGGGGGCGTGGTGGATATGTTGTCATATGAAAATAGTTTTGGTTTGAAAATTTTCAAACCAGTTTTATTTTCCATTCTCTAATACATGTAATCATTATTATAATCTAACACAATGGAAATAAAAATCAAATTGATTTGAAAATTTCCAAACCAAAACTATTTCAAACCACAACTGAGACACTCAGATACTTATTTTGCCTCTGAGACTCTGAAGAGGTAAAAAAAAACCCGACCTTACCAATTTGATTTCTGTTTTCTCTCTGGATAGGGATATATTTTACGTTAGTTTTAACTCTGGAACAGAATGAATGTACTGACTGGAACAGAGTACCAACTTTTTCATTTTTTTTGTCCAAAACACGATTGCAAATTTAGTAGTTGTTGTTATTGTTGCCTTGTTGAAGTTTGAATGAAAGATGCAGTGCTAGAAGAGAAATGCCACTCTCGGTTTTTCATTACACATGTTGTTGTTGTTGTTTATCTAGAACATGTCCAGTGTCCTAGAGTCCCAGTGGCATACTCCTTTATTAGAGAGCCTGACTCCCCCCCCCCTGGGGTCTTATTCAATGCAGGCAGTAAGACTTGAAACCACCTCATCAGATTCACCATAACCTTGAACCTTCTAATTCATTACTCTTTATCTCTTCAAAAGGTTCGCGGTTAGAATTTCAATGGTTTCATCAGTTAATTATATTTATGATCATTAGCTATTGGCGGTGAGATTGAAGAAGATCAATAACTGTGCATGCCAGTTCCTATTAAGTAATTAACCCAATGAATCTTGAAATGTTTAATTTTGGAGATAGCTATCTCAGTAAGATGGGTCAAATCCCCTAGGGAAAAGTCTCGAAACGATTTCAAAAATCTTCTGTATTTTTTTCAGATGTGTCTTGCTATGGTAAAAGATCGCCGACAGACGAAATACCCGTGGTTGACTTGCGGCTGGTTAAAGTGGAAAAACCCGACTACGATGAAACACAAGTAGAGGGTAAGAAAGGACAAAGTGACATTGCTGGTAAAGACGCTGAACATTTATTCGCACAGAAATCGAGCTACTCAAGTGAAGAATCTCTTTTAAATAGTAGAAAATCTGACGCCATGGTGATAGGCAACCACTCTTTACAAGAATCGCGCAACTCTTCGAATAATGAAAGTGGACGCTCAAACCCTCGACGCTTTTCCGACGAAACGGCCGAGTCTTATCCATACCGCGTCCCTATTGTCTACCCTATACAATCGCCCCCGATCGACTATCATTCGATTGCAAAAGACGATCAATCGCCAAATGCGAAAGATTATCGATTGGAACGAGATCGAAGCAGAAGCCCTATGGAACATCAAAGACTGTACGAAGAGTCGAGTTGGTCAATAGAAAGTCCACGAGATAGTGAAGGAAGATTTGATGACAACAACTCAAGCTCAAATTTTCCATTTTCATCTCGTGCGTCTCCGACCCAGAAATCCAGCCCGTACACAGGGAGCCCGCATTCTGAGTCCAAAGACGACAACACGACGAATCCACCTCCGTCAAACTCAACAAGCAGTATTCAAAACGCTGACAAAAGTGCGACTTCAAAGCGAACCCGATATAAGAATATAGAGATTGTGATTCCCACTGAAAATGGCGACAAAGAAGAGGAATCACTATGGAAACAAGTCCAGAGGTACCGCTACCGTAAGAGAATGCCACTCGGTAAGCTAGCGCCAACTCAAGAAGAAACAATCTTCATGCAGTATAATGAAATTCGAGAGCGACGCCACCGTGAAGGACGTGTAACTACAAGAAGTATAAAACCAGTACAAAACATGCCTACCAAAGAACCGTCGCCCTCTCCCTCGAGTACCAACCCCGAGAACGAAGTGAAGAGTGATAGAGATTCAAAACATCACAGCTCGGATCAGGCATACGCAGGGTCACCACCACGAAGTCCACACCGACCCGAAGACGAGGCCATCAGAGAGCCAATCCCTTCTTACGTAAATAGAGGACGACAACGAATGGCTGAGGGCACGAAAACTAACGGTATTACGTATGTTTACGTAACAGCTCATGAATCAACGAGGTCTTCACTGCCATCAAACTCGTCCAATCCAGAGATGCATCGAATAATGTTTGACGGCAACAGTGAATGCGGAAGTAATCCGAGCTGTGAACACATTGAAAACCAACCAATCAAACCTCATCATGGTTACCATGGTTACATGTCACCAGACCCACACAGGTGTCACAGCCATGAATCACGTGGTATCGATATGCGGGGGCGACCTGTTGGTAGATCAGGAGCATTAGAATGCAGAGGGTATTTACCCTACGAGGAGCGTTACCATGACAACTCACCCTATTCAACCCACAGAACATTTTATCCACCGCCACGATTTCACGCAAGTGAGAGTTGCTATGACAACAGGAAACGCCGAATGCATTCATGTGGGCACTACTGCTGCCGACGTAAAAAAATGAGAACTAGCGATGATGATGATGATTATGGTGTTGATAACGATGAAGGATCTCGATGGCATAGAGCAGAAACAAAAGACAACGAACAGGTGTACTGCCACGAGGCTCAAAACGGTTCGCACCAAGGCTCGCCTGCTTCTTTAGACTCCAGGGAAAATGAAAGCGTAGAAAATGGAACAACTCAGAGATTTCTACCGGAAAATGACATTCACTCGCTCGAAAATGGACGAACTTCAAAGGAAGGGAGCCCAAGTATGAGAGAAGGCGAAGACGACGTCGTCAACTCTCACTCACCCCCTCTCCCACTTGATGACGCTAGAAGAGAACACGACGACGATGACGTCATATGTCAGGTAAATGGATTGTTTTCGTTGCCTGGATACCGTGAAACAAAATATGACATCACCAAAGGAGAACTTAAGCGTCGGACTGGGCTTCCTGAAACCTTAACGCGCGTCGAGATGATTTCGTACGTTCGACAAGCGAAGACTTCCGGTCGAATGCTACTAGACACGAACGGAATCACGACGTCGAACCGATCACATCCGACGATTTTGTCCCGAGTTTGCGAACGTGAAGCTCAGGTGTTGGCATCTGGGATTCATAAAATGAACATGGAGTACCTTCCATTGAAAAAGCTTGCGCAGACATGTATGGATATGTATAAGTCACGTGGGTGTGATGGATGTCAGGACTGTCGAATGAAGTTAAGACGACGACTTGTGGACGTCGAAATAACAAGGTAACATGTTTATTTCATTGTATGATTCTAACGCCGGCAAGGCTTACCAGGGTTAGCTAAGTTTTCACAAGCAGTGCGAGTACAAACCTCCTTTGCAGATGCTCTTTGTGTAGGGAAAGTGCAGGAATCGACACAAAGAGCGTCTCGTCTGCAAAGGAGGATAACGGCTTGCTCAACACAGATATGAAAGGGAAAAATTATCCCAGGGCCCTTTTTAAACTAGAAGACAAGCCATTATGTGTGAACCTTAACAGCTTGCATTGCAACAACTTGGGCAGAAATGTTGTTGTAATTAATTAAGTCAAATAAGTCATCATAAACTTGCGTCCTCGTTTAAAGTTAAAGTTTGCCAGTTAGCTTGATCTCCAAATCTATAGCCGCATAGAGCTGCATTGCGCAAAATTAGCTGCGTGTTGCGTGACGGTTGACGCGCGTGTGATAGAGTAGATTTCGTATGACTGTGAAAACGGCACCGCACTGTCACGGCACGGCACGAAATCTGCTATAAGTTACCCACTCATACGAAAACTTCCCTACTTGTAGTTATTTCTGTCAAAAGGGGACTTGCCAGCGAATACAAGGAAGTTCGTATAATAGACGTCTTTATAGCTTCGTATGCAAATTGCCCATTTCAGACCACGTGACATTCTCTTAAGAATTTTTATTTTAAGGTGAAAATATTTACATATGAAAGAATCAACTCCCAACATCACGTGGTCTGAAATGGGAGCTAGAGAGGTCTCAAAGGCAAGGTATCCTCGTGAGTAGAATTGACCTGTAAATTAATTATACATCTATCTTTTAACAGGAGCATGCTGAAAGAATTCCTCCATGTTGTGCAAGAAGCAAGTGCAGAAGGAACTCTAGAATGTTTTGAGCTTGCATCTCATACGTTTGGTACACTTAACATAGTAAATCACCTTAAATTGATGGACGAATATTATAAACTACTCCTATTAGCTCTGGACAAAGAATAACATTCACAATTCGTAAAAACAGTTCATACAAAGAATAGTGTAAAATTATAACTCATCTACAAAAAACATAACCCCTAATTTGAAATTTTGATAATCATTTCTTCATGAAGTGAAAGCTTCATTGTTAAATATTCCTGAATGAGGATGTCTTCTTTTAGAGCTAGTTTGAAGCATTTGAAATCGGAAAATGTAAATGATCCAGGTGACGTCAACCCCGGAATTTGCCTAATTTAGTTTCTAATTTTACAACAAGTGTGTTTCAGTGAAGTAGCAAAAACGTTAACCATATTGTGTATTTTAGCAATGAAAAATGTTTTGCATATGGAAAACTAGTAAGAAAATTATCTCTAGAGTTTTTATATGTTTAATAATTCTTGGGTTGACGTCACTCATTTGCATTTTCAGAATACCTCAGAAAGGATGTCCCGAAATATAAAATATTTGAAATATAACGCGCGCGCTGATTGGCTGGTAGCCTCCTATGCAGCTGCTCCTTTGTGTCGTCACGCAAGAGGAGCGGCTGCATAGGAGGCTAATTGGAGCTGCTACCATGTTTATATCAGAGGACAGAACAGCAAGAAAAGCCTGGTGTTCCCAAGCTTCCTTTTCTCTTGCTCAACATCTTCCATTGTGTTTATATCACAGTGCAGAGACATGCGCGCGCGTTTTATATTGCTTAAATATTAAACCATAAAGTTTTTCCAGACATGTAGAAACGATTATTACAATTTCAAAATAGAGGTTAGGGGCGGCACTATAAGAGAATGCGAATTTAGTATAAAAATAGAAGACGGCAGAGGAACCTGTTCATATTGACACCGAAAAACGAAAATATTTGTATTATTGACCGAATCGAAATATTGGCGGAACTTGAATAACATTTGTTCTGGACTGACTAGCCTCGTGTTAACGTGGAAACACAAAACACATGAATGAGAGGCTAGTCAGTATAAAACAGTTATTCAAATTTGCCGCGATATTTCGATTCGGTGTATAGAATATCAGTAAGAAAGTAATGGGGATTTTATAGAGAAATTTAAGTGTATTGTTTATAATATATAAAGGAGTTTATAAAAGTGTTCGTGATTTAACTAGATGTTTTTAAATAGCCCATAGAGTACAAACACTAAAAGTGTGCAACATAAATAGTACTAAATAGTGCTAAATTATGATAAGTATATTGTTTTCTATTGCTTGATTAGTGCAATTTTGTACTAAATAGTGGAAAATATTTCACACTTTTAGTGTTTGTACTCTATTGCAATCACACTTCAACGAAATCCAGTCGACTGACCTCAATAAAGTGATAACTCTCGAGAAATGGACAAGGGGTCGCTCAATGGGGGTTGAACGCTTTATTGAGGTATAAAATAATGCAAAACATGAGCCTGTAACATGCAGGGCCGATAGCACTGTATATGC
The DNA here is from genome assembly GCA_029948255.1 of Telmatactis stephensoni. Taxonomy (NCBI): domain Eukaryota; kingdom Metazoa; phylum Cnidaria; class Anthozoa; order Actiniaria; family Isophelliidae; genus Telmatactis; species Telmatactis stephensoni. The sequence continues at coordinate 131,476 of JALIZF010001681.1, forward strand.
ACCACATACGTTCCTACCCGGGGGGGACTCCATTGTAAATTAAAAGGATCGGGTATGCTCGTCGTATCTCTTAGCGATAAAAATCAGCGATTTGGTATCTTTTAGGGTGTTAATATGGAAGTTTAGAGTTTTAACATTTCCTGGTATCTTTTAGGGTATCAAAATGCCCATCGCTTATTATCTTTTCTCAAATGGAAGAAATTTGCCCAACAAAAGCGTGTCGACCGTTCAATTTTATGTTCATCATAATAATGTTCATTAGCTTGTTATCACTGGTATCTCGTCCAGACACGCCCTTCTTAAAAGGCTTCCGGTATCTTTTAGGGTATTTTTTCTGACGAGCATAATCGATCTTTTACATAGCCGGAGTCCCCCCCGGACGTCCCTAAAACAAATCTACCAGGAAATATCGGCTCCCCTCATTTTCATTCCGAGGTTAAATGGATTTGTTCTTTGTACTTGCAAAATAAATTAACTGATCTGAATTATTAAAGAAAATAAAGAATATCCAGCCTTTATAAAGAATGCGGTTTAAGATTTACACGAAGAAGGGAAGGGAAGGGAAGGGAAGGGAAGGGAAGGGAAGGGAAGGGAAGGGAAGGGAAGGGAAGGGAAGGGAAGGGAAGGGAAGGGAAGGGAAGGGAAGGGAAGGGAAGGGAAGATAAAGCAAAGCAAAACTTCGTGGATAGAAATCCTAAAAATGCAAAGCAAGAAACCTTATCTCACATCCGAAACTCGTAAAGCCGCGGCTACACGAGCGATCTATTGCTTGCACAGGCGACGCGAGTTTTTGAAATCACCGACGTGGTAGCTAATCGAGCAAGAAGTACTGGCAGCAAATGTTAGCAATAAAGGCGGCGTGACATTAAAGACTGGTTTTCATAAACAAATATGGTGTGTGAAATTGTAACGTTGGTGATGTCAAAAAATCGTGTCGCCAGTACAAGAAAAAATTGCCTGTGTGCCCTGGCTTAGCAATTCGACTATAATAAACTCGAGGACGGAGCACACTTCATCTTCTATCCATATCAGTGTTCTGTTTTACACCCCGATGAAACACTCGTGTTTCAAATACTATAGCTCAAGCAAGACGGAATAGCAGAGATAACCGAAGTCAAAACAAGTGTATGGGGTTATAGGCTTCGCGGCCAGCTCAAGGAGGGGAGGGGAAGGGGAAGGCAAGGGGAGGGAGGGAGGGAGGGAGGGCCCTTTCCTCTTCTCTTTACAATTCGACAATACTAAAAACTTGAAAAGGACGGAGTACTCTTTCGACACACTTCGTCCTCTATCCATCAGTGTTCCGTTTTACGGGTGTTTAAAGCTCAAGCAACACGGATTAGCAGTGATAAATGAAGTCAAAACAAGTGTGCGATGTCACAGGCTTCGTGGCCAGCTCAGGGAAAAGGGGGGAGAGGTCTTCCCTCCCCCTTCCAACCCTCCTCTCCCCTCTCCTCCCTCCCCAGCAACTCCCCCCCCCCCCCACACACACACAAATCTGGTCACATAAGCTAGCTATAACCTCACACTTTGACTTGTTATACATTCTGACTTATCTCTAAATTCAAATTCGCTGGAACACTAAGAAATTGCAATTATGCAAATTGCTCATCGGCTTATTTCTTGATCAATATTTTCAATATGCTGTCAGCACAACATTGACAAGTGGGTTTGTATCGGATACAAAAGCGCCTGTAAGATCCATTAAGTTTTCCATCTACATTGATCTAATGAATCAATGGCAATTCATAGACCCTAAGGCACAAAGTGGCTTGATATTAAATCCTGTTTTTGTATTAATCCTAGCGGGAGGAAAAAGGCCATCGCGTCTTGATGGAAAACATCACGACGGAATTCTTTGTACAGTAATTGTGACTTGAGGCGAGATAAATGTAATGACTACGTATAAAGTTTAAAGGGGCATTTACGTTTGAGTAAGGGCAACACAAGCACCGCAGGGGGATATAAGCATAACATTAAAGTCACATCAAATCTTTCAATTATTACTAAGAATCCACAAGAGCACTGGGGTGATATGTTGTTGATTAGGTCTAACACACAGTAGGGAGATTTGTCAAACCCGACAGAGGATTCCGCACCTCTTATTCGAAATGACAGTTAACGTTGCCGACGTCAAGAATAGGAAGCGAAAATACATGATGGTGCCTATTGAACGTGGCGTCACGACGTCGTCACGTGCAAGGTGGCCACACAACGAGATAACGTCTGCTTTATTCGTCATCTATTCTCGCATCATGTCGCGTTTGTAAATTTGTTATATTAGCTGAGGACGGCGATGGTTGATGGTAATGATGATGATGAATGATGATGATGATGTGGCATTGTATATACCATCATCAAAGAACTGGAACTTGTCAGTTTCCGCCATCTTTGTGTCCCATAATCCTGTGCGCGCCTTCAATGATTTTGCGCGCGCTGCAATGACGTCCCCATTGATGTCACAATTGACTACATGACGTCTGCGCGAAGAAAACCATTTTAGTGTTGAAAAGTTGAGCTTGCAGATGCTTGAGCTTGCAAGACGCGTCTCAAATCTCTAGTGAATTTTTTTTCGTGAATTTTCTTCGGTGTTTCATAGTAAAAAGAAAGTTGTCTCAATCTCCCCAACCGTGGGCCCGTTCAGTACGTGCAAAAATCCAGATCGAAAAAAGAAAACGCCCTGTAGAAGAGGACTGTATCGATTCAAACAGGAAAAAGTTTGATGAACCTGGTCTAGAAACATAAGAGAGGCCAGACATCCAAATAGATGAGTTATGACTTGCGGATCTCAATGGCGATATCGTCACTAACCGGTCTCACAGGACGCTGCCCCAAGAAGCTTCAAAGAGATTTTCGAGTGGTGGAGCTCCCAAGACAGGTTCTGGAATACATTCAAAACCTCAAATACAGTGAGGAGCATACTTCCCATAACACAGATTTGTACGCCAAATAAGCCCGGTTTTCACAAGTGACTCGACACAAGTTGACCAGCAAGAGAAAACGCAAGCACAAGGATCTCAAATCAAAAACATTTCTTTGCCTTTTTACTTATGTTCATTGAAAACAAAGCATGCATTGCCTTTCTGGAAACCAGGCTTAGGTTGGGGCGTGGGTGTATGTGCACCGAGGTGATGAGCAACGGAGTGTTCTTGTTCCAATGGGAACGTACCATACGGCACTTTTTCTACATTCTATATACGCGCTTGATCTTTTATTTATTTAGGAAGGCAATTTGTTCATGTGGACCCTGGAAAGAATGTCTGTGCCCGATATGCGAGGGCTTACAGATATTTTGCAGGCTAATTTGTTTGTAAAGAATACTGACAACCACTCAATTTGATAGATTAACACAACTCATCTGCAATAATCTGCAATGAGCGTGCTTAGAGGCTCTCTGAGGACAGGGGAAAAGGGGAAGGGAAGAAAGGGAGAGCTCCTGGGGGAGGGGGGAAGGGGGTGGGAAAGGGGGGATAGTCCTCCTGCAGTCGCCTCACCCAGCCTTGCCTGACAGCCAAATCAGTTTACTGGTGTATACCATGGCTAGAGCCATTACTTATAAATAAGACAAAGATAAACCCAGCCTAGAATTGGACCCGCTTTTCTCAACGACTATAATATAATAAGTTATGTATGAAAAAAGCTAACTATTTGTTTATAATAGGTACTGACAACTATTCAACTCATTCTCAAGTAGGTTAAGAAATGTATTTTTCCATTTGAATTGATTTGAAACCAAGCAACTGTTACTGTTGCTGGGTTTCAAATCAAATCAAATGGAAAATAAATACATTTGAAACAAATTTCAAATGATTTGAAAAATCTTAAGAATGATAAAATTTATCAAAATGATTTGAAAAATCCTAAATAAAATATTTATATTTAATATAAATATTTTATTTAAGATTTTTCAAATCATTTATTTAGAATTTTTCTCTAATGAGGATATCTCCCACGTCTTGCAGAAGGCTTTTGTTGTACCATAGCTACAGAGATGGGTTAAAAAATTGTGGAGTACAATTTTTCCACAATTTTTTAACCCATATCTATAGTATAGTACAGTATAGTTATGGGGAGCAAGGGTGGCCAGGTGGTTAGACCGCTTGCCTCTCACTGCCGTGGTCCCTGCATGGTTCAATTCCCGGACAGAGCACTTCATGTGAGTTGAGTTTGTTAGTTTGTTCTCTCCCTTGCTTCGAGGGTTTTTCTCCGGGTCCTCCAGTTTTCCTCCCTCCATCAGAAACGAACTGGTGAGTCGAGTGATTATTTGCAAAATATTCAAGGTATAGGTAGTGAGTGTGAGAGTATAGTGTCCCCCAATTAGTGCACGAGTGCTATAAGACTAGGACACTTAAATAAAGTTATTTATTTTTATTATATAGTATAGTGCCTTTGTTTATAATAGATACTGACAACCATTCAACTCATTCTCAAGTAGGTTAAGAAATTTATTTTCTTTTTCTATCTGAATTGAACCCAGTAACATTTGAAATAAATATTTAAGAATTTTATAATCATTTATTTAGAATCCTTATCTTTGATAAGGATATCTCCCACGTCTTGCAGAAGGCGTCTGTTGTACCATTGATGGGTTAAAAAATAATTGTGCAGATTCATTTTCTTGTGTCTGTGGAAAAAGGTTACATCTATTAGTGCTTATTGATTTGGAAGACTTGTAATGTTTAGATATGCTTATAAAGTTCCCATTAAAGAACAAAGTGTTCCCTGATCAAATTCTAAATTCTCATTAGAATTTCAAGCATTTCATAAGAGAATTTAGACTTTGAGCATGATCACAATATTCTTTCAAAGATTTACTTTCAATGTGATCAAATTTGCTAGCAACTAACTGATTGAAAAGAGGCATTCTGCAATGTTAGACAAGAGTCAGAAGAAGCCATGAATGAAGTCAAGACAAAACAAAATGAATAAAAACCAATGAAAACAAAAAGCCCAAGCAAAACATATATAGGTCAAAGATAAATGATAAAGATAGTCTGTTTTTGTCACGTATGTCAGTAATGTTCAAAAATATATAGCTGATCTCAAGAAGTTTCGTTTTTCAATGAGATGCCAATTTTTAGGTCAACTTAAAAAATATAATCCTTTTAGTGTAACTGTAACAAATTTCTAATGTAAACTTAGCTTATTGCACAATTAAGGCACATGCAACATAATATTTTCAGGCAAACATTGTAAGAATATAGTTTTAGTAATATGATATAGAAGAAATAACCATTAAAACACAACTACAACCACTTCAGAAAATTGAGTCCCAGGTGAAAAACGATCACACAACCTTCCTATAAATGAACACTACCTCTGAGCTACTGGAATGAACTTATATATTGATGTGAGGGTTGAGTGTGATTGAGCACTGAAATCCATGGGTTTGTTTCCCACCTGGGGCTCAATTTTTCTCAAGTGGTTCTAGTTTTGTTTTTAACAAATATGTTTACTTCTTCTAATTGTAAGGATACTTTTTGTAATGGGGCAAAATCATCAACTTTGTATTTTACACACTTGATACTAATCTCTAAAATTATACAATCTGATTGGTTGATTAGAGTGTGTCAATAAGAGGAAAGACATACTGCTGACACGTTTTGTTCCGTTCAGGTTGAAAAGGATTTTTTGACTTTAGCTCAAATAATTGTTGTAAAAAACAAATTGAAGATGATTTTGAGTTGTCTGTCCTCTTATTGACACACTCTTGATGCTATGCTTGTGATTCCACTTGAGTTTTGAACATTTTATGTCAAGAGTGTGTCAAATAGAGGACAGACAACTCAAACCCATCTACAATTTGTTGAATAGATAGTATCTTATATCTATATCAATGCAAATTTCAATGTTCTCGAGATTGGCTATATAAACAGAACTGCAATATCATGTTAATAGTATTAAAAATTAATTCAATTACTTTAGTACAAAATCAATTGAGTTAAGTTTTAGTAGTTTAGTATTCTTAAATTTTGTTAAAAATTAGTTACTTTATATTATTACTTAAAATTATAAACAAAACTCATTTTAACCACGAATGCACCACCAGCACCAACTGCTCATGAGGACAACTGCACGCATGGATGGAACTGAACGAATGGATGTTTACGCATGCAAAGTTGAATCCTACCTGACCCTCAAAATAGCTTTGAACCTCAGCAGAAGCAAGTGATGTAGTACTTTGTTGTGAGCCTAATGAACTTGTACGTGAATGCTGAAAGATGTAAATCATAGCGGGGAATAATGCAACACAGGATTTTAGAAGCATCAAAAGTATTTTTTGTCCATCACAAATTACTCTCAATGATATATTTTACTTGGCTTAAAAGTACGGGTATGACTGCATTTGAAAATGACCTACTAAAAATCAACTTCATGAGCTCTTATTTCAAGAGCAAGATTGAAGATAACATCCCTGGAATAACGTACTTAATATCTAATTAAATTTATAACGTAAATGTCACATTGATTATTACATAGATTATATTTTTAGTATATTATTCATATTATCTTTTAAAAGGTCAATAATGTTATTATCAGACTCAGTATACACTGTTCATTGTCTTTTTTTACATCTAGGTGAGAAATGCACCCAGTCTACATATGTTGCTTCTGCGTCTGCTTCTGTGGCTTGTGAAAACAAACCCTAAAAGAAATTTCTGGAGATGTAAAGCTACTAATAATATGAAGATACATCCTTTGCATCACTTAGGCTCAATAAAACAAAAGAATCACCTAGCTGTACCATTGTTTTGTTGCACCAAAGTGAGACAAGAGGTGTATCTCATAATGCTGTGCATAATAGCAGTATCTTTGTGCAAACTGTTAGTACACGTAACCTGTTAGTAAGTACTGTCATGCATGATGTTGAGTGTTAATAGCACACAATACAAAGAAGAAACATTGCAACAAGGGAGAATCTGTACAATTTAGTAGTAAAGATGGATGATAAGATGGTGACAGACAGGTGACCATGATTATTAGCAATTAAGAATAATTGTGCAGTGCAAAGATTATCATGCATGTCTATGTTTGATTATGCAGTCTGAAATTATTTATTTATTTGTTTGTTTTGTTTTATTTAATTTATATCATTTTATACTGCAAGATCATGCATAGACCTGCATAATGTTGAGTGACAATAGACAAAACAAAGAACATTGCAACAACAAGGGGAAAATATGGCACTGTCCACTCTCACTGACATAATAAATATTGTAATAATTACAATATTTATTATGTCAGTGAGAGTGGACAGTGCCAGGTAATTATTATTACAAATTTAAGAATAACTAGACGTAAAAGTCTAGCATCGAGGTACATGACGTCAAATTACTCACAGAAGGTGAGGAGTTTGAGGGTTTTGTATCATTAATTCTGCAAGAATGAAAAAAGAAACCAATTAATTTGAATCAATTTTTCCATGACTACAATCAATGTAAAAAAATAAATCTTAGCAAAATTTTTCTCACCCAGATTGTATACTTGTAGGAGGTTGAGGAGTATCAGTATTATCTTCAGTGGGAGCTGTGAATGATTATATTGTAGAATGAAATATGCCAAATTAGTGAAACTAAATCAATGAACAAGAAAGGCAGTAAAGAAGAAAGAGATCAAGGGAGAAAGGAAGGAAGAAAGGAGGGTGGGGAGGGAGAGTGGAACAGAGGAAAAAAGGAAGAGTAGGAGGAAGGATGGGAGGGAGGAAGGAAGGAAGAAAGGAATGAAAGGTTAAGGAAAGACGTTAGGAAAGAAGAAAGCAAGGAAGCAAGCAACAAAAGGAGGGGAGGAAGCAACAATATATCAACTAACAAACTAGGCTTTTTACACTCACCAGTAGAAGGAACGAAGAAAGTTCCCTGGAAAGTCCCTGCACCTGTTGTAGGCATGACAGGGAACAATGCTGAGGGAATTACAGGAGAGCTTTCAGAAGGCCCTTTGTTTGGGTTCAATACATCAACATATTTATTACGGGAACCTGTGTAAACATATTAATGAACCTTATATGATACAGTACTGCTATATTATATTAGATGACAACTGACTGTTAAACTAAGGACACTTACCTAGCCTGCCCTGTGCCTTCCTGGAAAACTTAGAGGGTGGTGCTGCAGGCATTCCTGGAGCTGAAATTCCAGGAAGGGGTGGCTCCTGAGGTCTAGATCTGTTACCAAAAGGTATCTGGCCTGGTCCAGGAGCAGATGGTGCAGCACCAGGGTCAGGTCTTTGATTTCCAGGAACCATGTCAGTATTTGTTGGCATACTGCCAGTGTTGGGCATAGTTCCCATTTGACGTCCTGGTGGCAGTGTGCTGGGTGGTATACCAGGCATTGATGGGCCTATAGAAAAAATGAAAGAAAAAATTTGGGTGAGATTACAAAGACAACTAGGGAAGGTAAGCATGACTGTATTTTAAGCAAGACAACTCAAGTATTTTATGTTGAATATTGTTACAATAAAACTAAAACTTACCACCTGGAGGATTGCTAAGAGCAGGTGGTGCCCCCATATTACCACTGATCATGGCATCAGTGGGAGGTGGTGGTGGAGGTGCTCTGTCCTGTGGAAATAATGTGAAAAAGTTTGCAACACTGCATATTGGCTGATGTACATTTGTATGTATTTAAGACATTTGTATGTTTTCCTCACTAGCAGTGGTAGACTGTCACAGGAACATGCTATAGACCCATTTGAGCCCTAGGCCTGTTTTCAATTTGTTATTGTATTAATTATAAGTTTTCTATAATTACACCTACCTCTTCGCTCTCATCTGTATTAATCCATCGATTGAGTTCTTTATCAAAATATATCTGAAACAAATAAGGTACATTATCTTGATTATAGTTTTGAAAAAATCCTTTCGTTCACATAATTCTCACTTGATTATCCATTTCATCCCTAGGTTTTTACTGTTTCCTCTGAAAGTGAAGCCTGGCAAAGGGTGGAATTTGAGTGACACAAAATCCATTCAGGTATTAATCTATGCAAATGTCTGTTCAATTCTCATTTTCTCTATATAAACAATACAATGACAATACAATTTATAAAATTATACAATAATTGTAAAATGTTGTACATGTATAGCAAATGGTGGACAACTCCAACAAACACATCTTAATATCTAAAAGAATGTATTTGCAAGAGCTATTCACCATGACTATAGCTTTTCATCAATCTCTGAGTTTCAACCATCCCTTTGAGAATCAAGAAAAGATAGAAGTGGTAGCCATGTTTGATCATGAACATCAGTAAGATACCATCCAAGATGTTACTGTGGTGCCACTGGGATCCCATCAACGATTCATTCTCTGATTTCCAAACATTCTTGAATTACATGTATGAGTATTATTGATAGTTTCCATTATTTCTTAATCATTTCTAGTGGCCTATACCCTTTAGTATGTGATTTGAGTGAAGGTATACAGTGCCAAGGACTAAGACTCATCACTCAATACTATACTCATATGGGTATTCTTCTTATTCATACATTAATTAATATCTATAAATGTAGTTAGTGAGCTATGATTATCAATCTGTCACTGTAAGTCAAGTAAAATTAATTAATGCAGTGATCAATGTAGTTTCAACCTCATTGTACTTTACTTACAGTTTTTTTATTGTCGTCGGGTAAATGGACTTCATTGGGTCCTTTAGGGATCACCTTCTGAATCAAGCCAGTAAGACCAGTAAACCATCCACCCTGTTACAGAAATGAATAAATATATAATAACTAAAAACTGTTTAGTAAGTTGCCAATGTCTTCTTAGTACTTGTGTACTAATTCCAGGGGAACACTACATACTCTCTCACACACTACCACTATATACTCTATGTACACAACTCTCAGCTCACTAGTTTGTTTTTACTGAGGGAGATGTTCTAGTACTTGTGTACTAATTGGGGGACACTGTACTCTCACACACACTACTACTACATTTTGATATTCTATTCACACAACTCTCAGCTCACAAGTTCATTTTTACTGAGGGATGAAAACCAGAAGACCTTGAGAAAAACCCTAAAAGTAAGGGAGAAAATGAACTAATAAACTCAAGTCACATGTGATGATCACAGAGGTGACAGATCAGCACTCCTCCTGCTCACCACCTTTGCTTTCCCAAATTACAGTCAAGTAGTGTACATCCAACTAAGACTAAGACACTGGACAATTTAAAATTATAATAAGATTTCTTAGACTTACAGATGTGTTGTTCTGATTTGATGGCTTTTTCTCTTCCTGTTTCGGCTTGGATTCTACAAAAAAGTGCATTACAATAAAACCTTAGAAATGCAAATAAATTACACAAGGAAATATGGTTAAAAATCAGGAAGATAATAAATATACTATCTGAATAAATAAGTTTGTAAACTAAATTCTTTCTTTTACTTAACACTGAGCTTTTGGGCAGTTTATCCATCTTTGGGGCAAATTTACATTACTTCATTACATCATTTGCCCTGAAGATCAGGTCAATAATAATTGTCTGAAAGCTTGGTGTTTTAAGTAAAGGAAAAACATGCAGTCAAACTTGATTTATTCAGATTAATGTCTCCTACACACACTTGATCTCATAAACATGCTGTTCTTACCAGCTGGTTGAGCTTGATCCTGTTTAGGTTGAGGGATCTGATAAAATAAATGACAAAAAAGATAAACTCACTTCCTGATTATCATTCGACTAATAATAAATTCTGCAGGAGAAGAAAATCAAACTAAATATATGGACATATTACCTCTTGTAGACCAGGAGTTGGTGTCTTGGAACTTTCATCTTCCCATCTTGGTACACTAGTTGTGTTAGGGTTTGCTTGACGATAGAAATCATCAAATGTTCCTGTATTAACAGGTGTTCTTTCACCCTCACTGATAGGAGACAATTCACCACCCTGTTCTGGTACTGACCAATTGTTCTGTTGAGGCAAACCTGGCATCCACATACCACCAGCATTCAAGTTATTATCCTGCTGTGGTGGCATCCATGGCATTTGGTTATCAACACCATTGGTATGGCTGGTTTTCCTGGAAATTGTCTTCCTGGATATTACTACCATCAGTTCGATCCTCTGAGTGATGACTGGAAAAGGACTCCTTGTGACTGATTGTTTCGTCAGGCTGGTAGATTTGTGATGGTATTGGTTGTGACAAATCCAGTGTTTGCAAAGGTGGAACAATTGGTAAGCTTGGTTCTCTGGAAAGTGGTGCATGTCCCATAGGTACAGATGGAGTATCACTAGTTGATAGTATGCTTGGATGACGTGAAGAACTGTCCAGTTGACTCACTAGGTGAGTGCTTCTCAGCATAGGCCATAGATGGATCATAGCCGCTGTAGAAGGATGCACTGCTTTGTGCCAATGGGTCTTCTTCGTCTTCATCTGAAGGAACATCTTTTTGTGTTTCAAATATACCACTCTGGAATAAAAAAAGATTAAAATATTTTGATATATTGCCAGCAAGAAGCTGATTTATAAGATGTCAGTAAGTGGTTGGTAAGATGTCAGTAAGTGGTTGGTAAGGCATGTTAGTAAGTGGTTGGTAAGGTGTCAGTAAGTAGTTGGTTAAGTGTCAGCAAGTGGTTGGTAAGGTGTCAGTAAGTGGTTGGTAGGTGTTGGCAAGTGATTGGTAAGGTGTCAGTAAGTGGTTGGTAAGATGTCAGTAAGTGGTTGGTAAGGTGTCAGTGAGTGGTTGGTAAGGCATGTTAGTAAGTGGTTGGTAAGGTGTCAGTAAGTGGTTGGTTAAGTGTCAGCAAGTGGTTGGTAAGGTATCAGTAAGTGGTTGGTAGGTGTTGGCAAGTGATTGGTAAGGTGTCAGTAAGTGGTAGGTAAGATGTCAGTAAGTGGTTGGTAAGGTGTCAGTAAGTGGTTGGTAAGGTGTCAGTAAGTGGTTGGTTATAAGGTGTCAGTAAATGATTAGTAAAGTGTCAGTAAGTGGTTGGTAAGGTGTCAGTAAGTAGTTGGTAAGGTGTCAGTAAATGATTGGCAAGGTGTCAGTAAGTGGTTGGTAAGGTGTCAGTAAGTGGTTGGTAAGGTGTCAGTAAGTGGTTATATGGTGTTAGTAAGTGGTTGATAAATCAAAGCAGTGTCAGCAAGTGGTTGGTAAGGTGTCAGTAAGTGGTTAGTAAGGTGCACCCAAAAACTTACATCAGTTCCCTCAATGAGATGGTTTAACTTTTTAAGCCAGTTGAGTATGAAGATCTCAATGCTCTGGCCTGTTCTCTCCATGTACCCGACTAACTGCTCAGCAGTCTGTAATTCAGAAAAACATCAAATGAGATTTTGTTGAACTTTTTAAATAACACAGACTTTTGAATCTTCACTATAATGTACAGTACATGAACATGTCTGAAGGTGCAAATTGATGTCATCCCCCTCTTTCTATTTAGACCTTTCCCCCTCTCAATACAGCTCAATCTTTTTGATTTACAGATCTATCAAAGATGGTGTTGCTTACTAAGGCTCTTACCTTATACACATTTTTCTGTATTGTATCATTGAAGGCAAAAGGATTTTTGATTATTAGGTCACCAATATTTTGTAGGTAGCTTAGAGCCTGAGAAAAGAAATTGAAAACAATGTGTACCAGTCAGATAGAGCGGTTTTCGTATGAGTGGGAAACTGACCATACCAGTTACAGTCAATGCACGTTATGGTTACGGCAGGAATTTCAAATCATTTTATAGACATTACGGTACTGACACGGTCACGGTACGGTACGGTCAGTTTCCCACTCATACGAAAATAGCTCTATTTTTAATGAATTACTGTATAGCAAGAAGGTAATATTGACTTCATAGAGTATATTAATTTTTTTATTGTTGTCAATGCATCGCATTGTGTTGTTTGTACCATGACAATAGTCCACTTCCAAGGCTCATTTCACCCGCCGAATGAAAACGAGCTATGCATTTGTGACTTGTTATGAATGACTGAGCTCAACTTGATTTCTTTGAACAAGTGAAATGTACACCTGTTTCACAAAAGGTTGTCGGACTGAGAGACCTAAAGCACACTGCAACTAGACCGAAAGGGAGCATGAGTAGATACAAAATGTAACTCATTTTTCGGCTTTGGTATTGATTTTAGACATCAAGAAATGAAGTTCTGTGCTGTATAAGGGTATAGCAAGCCTGAATGTGGATGTTGTCTTGATATTTGTATGGTTTTATTGGTTAATATATAATTTCTTCCCATACTCCCTTTCTGGTGAGTCATGTACATGCTTTGGGTCTTTGGTCTGATATTTTTTTGAAATAGATGCTATCTCAGAAGCACTATTGAGATTTCATGCTACAAAAGTGCACTGCCACATCTGTATACCACTATCACTTTCCAGTGATATAATTTGTTTTATATGTAGTCATCACATCATGATGCTCTGGGTGTCACATCTTTTCATTATTCCATCCCATTATCTTTCACACAATTGTGTCTTACCTCTTTGGGCATACAAGCATCCACAAGCTTAATTGCATGGAAATATTTAAATATCTGAAAACAAAGAGTAACAAAAGATTAAATCAATGACTTCATTAAAATATAATTAAAAATTAAAATATGCAATCAAAACTCAACATTTCAACAATTCTCAATTCAATTCAAATTTAACTCCAATAAACAATAAACATGTACCTGAAGACTTTGTAAGAAGAAATCAGGATTTTCCAAACTTGTTGCGTATTCAAACAACTAAAAAATAGAGAGAGAAAAGATAAATTATATAGATTAAATACAAGCATCTAACATCAATAAAACATGACAGCTGGTGTTTTGATGTCTTTGTTTTAGTTGTTGTTGCTGCTGCTGCTGTTGTTGTTGTTGCTGTTATTGTTGTTGTTGCTGCTGTTGTCAGTGAACTGGTGACCAGGTCAGACATGTTGAAATAAATACCTGGTGAATAAGAACACTGATTTACTCTGCGAGAGTTTTAGCACGTGATTCGTCATGTTATTTCCTCAAATCCGTGACTCTAACCTCAGCTATGGCAGCATGTGTACATGTACATGTATGAACAAGCAATTTTTCAAGAATACAGTATCCAACAGAAATGATTTTAAACAATTCTTACCTCGGTAAGCTGTAAAGACTCAATGGTTCCCATCTGTTCAAGTGGTTTGTTTCTGTAAAATAAAAAGAAAATAGTACTGTTATAAACTATACATTAATTTTGTAAAGAAAATCAAAGACCCAGTTACATACCTGTGGTTGCATCCTACAAGAACTATCTTTGTTTTAGGGCCAGGATACCCAGGTTTGATGCCAGCCAAAAGATAACAGAGATGGGAAGCAAATAAGAGGTCAGGTTGTTTGGCTGCAAATAAAAGTGAAATCATGATTCTTTTATAAAAGTACTAAAAAAAGCTTTTAAAATTGCTTTAAAGCAGTATTGTTGCCATTCATTTTTTTTATTGATCCTCTGGTTCAGATGTAAGGGCAACCTTGTCTCATGTTACAACTTTCTATCATTAATAAATTGCCTGCCTGACGATGGGCAGTGAGAATAGATGTGATAATCATGGTTATCAGGAAGAACAACAGTGAAAGAAGACCATGCCATTGCCAAGTCCAGTCAATTTTGTACTTTCAATCACAAGAAAAAATGTAGTCAACAACTTGTTCTTACCAAGTGTATCTCCAAGAGTGATGAGGTTCTCTTTGTCTTTGTCTGGAAAGGCTGTAGGATTTGCTACAATTGCTGCAAGGTTTGATGCCCAGTTTTCATGATGCTGTAAAAATATGATGCAATGAGCTTTTATCAGGCATTTTTAAATTCGTAGAACAGGAAAAGAATTGCCATAGCTGGAAAGAGTATGTTAAAATTAGGAAGACAGTGAAGTTTGAAGGAATTAAATCCAAACCTCACGAGAATATGAATTTGTGAAAAGTGTGAATTTGTAAGAAAACCTTTGCTGGTAGGCATCTCTTGCCTACCAGCAAATGTTTTCATACAAAATTTCAATTTTGGAAAATTCATATCTTCGTGAGTTTGAAAGTTACTTAATTCAAACTTCACAGTTTTACAAATTTTGACGTGCTCTTTCCAGCTATGGTAATTATATTTCTGTACTGTGACGTTTGGAATCACATGATAAAAGCTCATTTAGACTTAAGAACAAAACGCCCAAACATTTCATTTGAGCTAGTGACATCAGTGACCAGATATCTTACCTTAAGTGACTGGGGAACCTTTCCACCAAGATGTTCATAAAGAGTGACCAAAGGATCACCTTTCTCAAGGGTTGCAAAGAATCTAAAAGCAACAATTGATTTTAATACGGTTTAGGCTGACAAGAGCTAAGTTGATGGGTACAATATAATAAAACATGCTAGCTAGCTCTACAGAAAGATTCACTGAGAGGACCTAATGAGGCCTATTCCATGTGCCACTCCACTCATATGCCATGATAACAGTATGTGATATTGAAGTGGAAGACAGTGTACTTAATGCTGTGCAACTAGAGCAGATTTCAGTATGAGTGTGAAACGGACCGTGCTGTGCCGTGACCGTGTCAGTGCCGTGATATCTATAAAACATTTGAGATTCCTGCTGTAACCATGCCATGACCATGCAGTGCCATTTTCACACTCATACGAAATCTGCTCTGACTATTGCCTGTCATGTAATGCAGTATAAGTGGAATAGATTATGGAATGGGCCTGAGATCAACATTCCTATATGTGCAGCTGTACAGCTGAATCTCTTATTCCTGACAAGATACATACCTTTGTACAACACCAGAACTAGTCTTGGTGTCTAGCAATGAGGCAGTGCCTTTGTTATCCAACAAACTACTTGCTAGAATAGCATGCCCCCATAAGCCGTTTGCCATGGCATACTCAAGTGCTTCCTGAAAGATACATGTAGTACATAATTATGGTATGTCAGATACTTAAATTTCTCTAGAGACATTATTACTAACAGTAGACAGATTTCCATAGCAAACATAATCATACATGCAATATGAATGGTATCAGTGCACTGACAAATAATTTTCACAAAGGATTGAATGATGTCATCAAGATTTCGAGAAGGACAACAAATGAAAGGATGCCAACAAAAATAGCCTAAGTGGCTTGATGTCTATGGATGTCTGAAGTCTTGTCATAAATGTAGGAAATTGTATTTTAGAACACTTCAAAAGTTTAAGATTAATCATCATTGCCATGATAGCAGTCAAAAGAATAAATATTCTTATAGATCTCTGATCAAATTCTGTTTTCCCTTAAAAATTCCATCACCCAATGAGAAAATGGATTCAAATCACTACAAGTCTCACCTTTGAGTGACCCTCAAGCAGAAGACCACGGAAAACCAAGGGATGATCAACTGGTTTCTCCTGATGATCTTCTGATTCATCCTCTGATGAATCATCATCAGTGGATGATTCTGATGAGGTCGAACTGCTGCTACTATCAGTTGAAGTGTCGGTTGCACTTGAGTCACTACTCGAGTGCCGCTTCTTTTTCTTCTTCTCAAAGAGACTGACAGATGTCATCAGCGTTTCAGCAATGTCATCAGTTACCACAGCCTAAATCACAATATAACAAACAGTTTTAATTAAAATTGGAGTGCACAAACAAAATAAAGATCTGTATGATAATTATGGTATAATTCAGGGGTGATTTCAAAGACTTGGGTGGATGGTGAAATTCTTAGACCTGTCCATGTGGTATTCAAAAGATCTTTGAATTCACAGATTTTCTATGACCATGAAGAAATATCTTGCTGGCCATTTGAAATGGATAACAGAGGTACATTGTACATGCTCACAGTGTAGTTACTGAACACATTGCACAGTATAAGAATAGTAAAAGCAGCTTTCACATAACTGGGAAATGGCATGGTCACTGTGGCCAGCAACTTTACATCAGAAATTTGGGTTTAACACAGCACTAATGCTGTCACAGTACAGCAAGATTCCCCACTTGTATAAAAAATGCTCCAACAAAATAATTGTAACATTTATTTGGCTTCTTACCCCATTATGTTTAACCAGAGAAAGGAAGAATCTCCACAGCACCCATCTAGCCTGTTTACTTGCTAGGTTGATGGTAGAGTTTTGAATATGATCACATTTGGATTGTATGAAATCTATGATTTCTCTCTTCATGGTGTCTCTGCTAAATAAGAAAAGGGTTATCGTCATCAGTTTATCCTATTTTCCCATTCTTGAAAAATTAACACCACAATGATTGTAATCATCATCATCATCATCATCACCATCATTACTACCACAGACCTTCTACAGTGTGTTGTCACAGAAAATATTGGTCCATACTTTACCATGGACCATGGCGGGAATTGGAAATTCTGAGGTGAGGGGGTCAGAGAAAGAACGAAATTACAGAGTTTGTAAGGAAGAAAATTGGAAGTTACAGGAGGTAAGGGGACCATTAGTATGGATATTCTCTGGAGCTACATATTATTACAGCTATTATTATTAATCATCATCATCATTATCATCATCATTTCTCTTATGATCATATCAGAATTCAGACTCTTACCATGTTAATGGACCAGGGAATGCTTCAATTTGATCTTTTTCATTAGAAGTGAAAACCACCTGAATATTTTGAAAACAATTCAAAATTTAAACATTCAAACTGTGGTCATGGGCATAAATAAAAGTACTTGAACATACACTGCAATCCTGCGTTAATGCTTAGTATCCATCAATGTGGCTAGCTCATTATTGTCAGTCTGCTACTTTTTGTCAGTCTGGCAAAAGTTCCCACATTCTCTTAATCAAAATAACCCAGTACATATAAATACAGCCACCTCAAATATTATGGCCAATTGCCAGAATTTATGATTCTGGAGAGTGTGACTTCTTTGTAATTTTACTCCAGATTACGGCCACTTAATGCAACATTCTTGCTGTTATGTTAGACTGTTATACTGGACTTCTTACTAATCAGACTGTGTAGGGCGGGTATGGATATGTAATGGTTAAGATATGTAATAGTTGAGATTGCGATTAGAGATGTAACTGATGTGTGTAAACATTGTTAAGAACACCAAGAATGACACAGTAACCTAATATCAGAAACATAAATTAGACCAGCCCCAGACAAACCCATTAATACGGCCAATATGTTTTTGGCTTGTATTAACAGGTGGCCATATTAACTGAGTTGCACTGTACATGTATGTCATATTCGAAGGGGTGAAAATGAAATTGACCTAAACAACTTATTTTTTACTTGTTTGGGTTTTGAAAAAATTCTCAGAATAATATGGGTCACTTTTATTTTTATCCCTTCATTTATAATCAAAGCAGTTGAACTCCCTCATTGTAGACACCTTAAATAGCAGACACCTATCAGACAGTGTCATTCTATCAATAATCAAAAATACATAAAAGCAACAGTACCTTTAATTTCTGGATCTCAATTAAGGGTTTTAGGCCATCATGAGGATGGTTGGGTAAAACTGTTACCATTTGACCACCAGCAGCAAAGGTGCACGCGATGTGTGGTCGTAAAAAGTGAAGTGGTGTAGTACGTAATGGTGTCATTTCTTGCACTTCTTGTTCTGCTACACCAAAAAATATCATATATAATACATATTATCTTTCTATTAAATATAGCATTTATCCTAAATATATAAAATGCAAATGTCTTACTTTAGGCTGGTTGCATTATAAGGTACAACTGTAACTTAAATTGGTTTTCTACACACTGTAAGTTGCTATCTGTTATAAAGCCTGTTAGCATGCTACATGATTACCATGCAACATCTAACCTGCTTACCAGTGTAAACCAACATTAGACGGATAGTATAAAAATTAGCCCTGTGCTTTTTCTTTGATACAGAATCTAGTAGATTTCCATTTTTACAATGTATAGATTTACAGCGAAAATCATTGCATCGTGACCTCCAACGTCGGTAAAATTTTGGTCTTTTCTGATCCGTCCATCATTCTTGGGGGCGGAGCTTTCACAAACTCGTTCAGCGATTGGTTGATTTGAAAGAAGCTCTGCCCCCAAACTGATTGACAGCTCAGAAAAACCCAAAATCAAAACAAAATTTGTAATTTGCTGGTCCTGATGCAACGATTTTGGCTGTAATCTACATATGCAACTATGGTTCAGTATCACGAATGTGCACATGCACAGGGCCAATTATAAAATTTGCACTCATTCTTGTTCTTGTACTAATTGTAGTCTGATCTAAAGTTCACCTAGTGAGTGTAGCAGCTACTTATTAATCAATACTTGATCTCCCTCAGGAGTCTTGATTGTAGGACTCAGTTTATATAAGTGATGAGCTGCCATCAATAATGTTTTGTAGACCTGGGTCTGATCAGACCCCTATGTAGTGCTCTTAAGTTAGTGTATGTCCATGTTAATATTGTCTCAAGACAATGACAAAATGTTCAAATACAATACCAACCCATTTTGAGCACTTTATAAATTAAACTAACACTTGGCCTTAAAGTACAGGTATATCTAAACTACCTAGTATACAAACCTTGTACTTCCTTATCATGAGGTTCTTCAGGCCGTTCTTGATGTTCTTGGTTGTCAGGGTAACTAGCCTCACCACTGGAGTATGCACTACCATGACCAGAACCATACCCAGGGCCATAATGATGATAGTAATCATAAGGGTATTGATATGGATAATGGTATGGGTATGGCATGCCATAATGATAGTATGCATAATGAGGATCATGGTAACCAGGATAGTGATGGTAGTATCCATGGTCACCATGGTAACCATACCCAATTGGTGAACTGCGTCCTGAGCCTGATGATGGAGTATGAGACCCATAAGGGTCTCTATAGTCATAATTATCATGAATAGGTTTAAATTTTCCACCTCGATCACCGCTACTATCACGACGATGGTGTCTATAATAATAGTCCAGCTCCTCACGTGATGAACGTTCAGCTCTTGAAGAGTCATAACTACGGTCTAAGTACGCAATGTCTTCATGAGATCGATTTGAGTCATAATGATAAACATAGTCTTCTTGTCTACTTCTTCCCCGTCTAGGATAGTCGTAAGGTCCTTGATCAAACCTTTCTCTAGGTCTTTCCCAATCATCTCTCGGATGTCTTGGGTTGTAACTATCATAGTAGGGGCCATAGCCCTGAGGACTTCTTGGATGGAAGCTTTCATCACGACTGTTCCTTGGTGAGTAACCCCCACCTTGTCTATAGTCATAATCTCCCCCTCTATAAGCATGTTCTTCAGAAGATCTATATTCTGATTGTTGTGGAGATCGGCTTCCTGGTCGACTATGCTGTTCATAAGAGTACTCATCTTTAATTTCCCTAACTCTGGGATTGTCATAAGAAGCAAAATCAGCCTTTTGAGGCCCTGAATCTTGCTCTGAATCATGCCCAACATGTCCTTCACTATGCCCAAAACCTTGGTATCCCCTCACACTTGAGGCACTATAATCAGCATGATGTACCTCGTGTGGATTCCTATACACATCATCAGGTGAATGAGTATTTCTATGATCCTGATTACCAAATGAAGCAGGAGGATGCCCTGTGTTTCCACGGTGAAACTGAGCCTGTGGATTGTCATTTCCAGGCACAGGGTTTTCCACATTCCTAGAATGGGGATTCCCTCCATGAGGATTCCCTCTATGGGGATTCCCTCTATGGGGATTCTCTCCATGGGGATTCCCAGAAATAGCTTCATGAGGATTTCCATAGGATGTATTCATAGGATTTTCAGGTGTCTTGATCTCTTGTACAGGGTTTTCCAAATTTGCATTTGTTCCATAGGCATTTCCCACATTTGAAACTCCATGAGGATTTGATGTTGTCTCATTTGAGATTGGTTTACTATTGTCTTGATTTCCAATACCTCCTCCTTCAGCTGCAGCAGCAGCAGCAGCGGCTTTTTTCAAAGCTTTCTTCTGCTCTTTTGCCAGAGCTTTCAATCTTTTTTTCTCAGCTTTCCTAAAATGAAATTTAAAGATTGTTTAAATACAGTTTAAATATCATATCAAACATATTTCCATTTTCTAAATAAGCCTAATTTCTGTTCAAATTTCTGTTCAAATAAGGGCCCTTTATGAATAAGCCTTAAACCTCAAGGACAATTTTAGGGTTCAATCAGTCATTACAGATCTATGCACCTTTATTTCTGGCTTCTCAATAATGGTTGATTGCATCTCTGAATACTAGGGGTTTTCTTAATAATAATAACTTGGTTTTTATATAGCACATTTTGCAACACCTCAATAGTTTTACAGTGAAGTAAACTGAAACAAAAAACTAATCTATACAACATAAAGTGTTAAGAACCCCAACTGGCAAGAAGGCAAACCAGTTACAGTCTATATTACAAGCATGGTCAAAAACCTAAATCTGATCAGGAATATATTCAGCCTCAGCTAATGTTGAGAATGGGACAAGTTTGAACTTGGAACCACCAGATTGTGAGACCAACACTCTGATCACTTGACCATGCTGCCTCCTTTTCTTACATGCATCAGACCCAGGGGGTGGTTCAAAGGCTGACATGAACAACCCAACCCCCTTCTCCTCCTTTTTAATCTACATGACTGTGTATCAATAACCAGAACCATCTGACAGTTTGAAGTATAGAAGCCACAGTGTGAGTCTGAGAAAGCTTATCATTGTATATTCAAAATCAAAATTTTGGGTTTTGAATGGCGAAAGATGTCAAATACAATATTTCAACTTTATTCCAAAGTCATAATCATGTAATGAGATAATTACAAGTTGGGGGTATATAACAAGAGATGGCTAAAAATAACAATTGAAAGTACTTAGAACAATGTACTTAAGAACAATATTATTCCAATTCCTTTCTATTCCTTAGTCATTTTTAGCTATCTCTTGGTAAACTATGTATTTACCCACAACTTGTAATTATCTCATTTCATGATTATGACTTTGGAATAAAGTCAAAATATAATTTATTGTATTTGGCATATCTCATCATTCAATACCCTAAATTTGGATTTTGAATATACGACGATAACCTTTCTCCAACGCACACTCTAGCTTCTATGTATATCAATAACATGTACATGTAAATACAAAAAAATAAAATAATGAATTTGTGAATATGTAGAGAGTGGTTAAAATGAAATCCCTTTTGGGCTCCAGTATTTAAGTGGAAAATGGCATCCACTGTACACTTTAATAATGACTTCTAATTGGCATGAGCTCTTGAATGGCTGAAATCTTAGTACGATTGTGATTAACTGAATTGTATGTCCACCCGGCATTAGCACTCCTATGAAATCTCCTTTAGCATTAGCATACTCCAGCACTAAATAATGCCCTTTATTTACCTTTCCTTCTTACTCAGCTTAGGATCATCCAGATTTATCTCTTTATGATCATGTACAACTGGTTCAGTTGGAGTTGTAAATGTTGGAACCCCAACAAGATTTCCAGGTGCAGAAACAATTGGCTGGTCAGATGGAAGAAGTGTTTCTTGCTGAGGCAAAGGTGGTTGAGGATATGGTTGAGATGGTGGCTGAGAATAAAGCTCAGGCCCTGACAATGATGGATTTGAAGTAGCAGCAGCTCTGATTGGTTGCTGAGGTAGTAAAGATGATGGTTGAGAAACCAGTCGAGTTAGGGTATATGGATTGTCCAGATTTATCTCTTTTGAACCACATGGAACTGGTTTAGCATCTGATGTCACTGCTGGAAGACCTTGCGGCATTGACTGAGATGTCAATGGACCCCCCGCAAGACTTCCAGGTGCAGATACCAGTGAAGTTTGTGTATATGGATCATACAGATGAATCTCTTTTGAACCACATGGGACTGGTTTAGCATCAGATGTTACTGCTGGAAGACATTGCGGCATTGACTGAGATGTCAATGGACCCCCCGCAAGGCTTCCAGGTGCAGATGTTTGAGAAACCAGTGAAATCTGTGCAAATGGATCATCCAGATGAATCTCTTTTGAACCACATGTGGCTGGTTTAGCATCAGATGTTACTGCTGGAAGACCTTGCGGCATTGACTGAGATGTCAATGGACCCCCCGCAAGACTTCCAGGTGCAGATACCAGTGAAGTTTGTGTATATGGATCATCCAGATGGATCTCTTTTGGACCATGTGGGACTTGTTCAGCATCAGATGTTACAGCTGGAAGACTTTGCGGCATTGACTGAGATGTCAATGGACCCCCCGCAAGACTTCCAGGTGCAGAACTAGTTGGTTGTGGGGATGGATAACTTGTTTGTGGCTGAAATAAAACTGACTTGGAAGAAAGCTCAAACCCTGATGAAACTGGATTTGGAACAGATGGAACTTTATCTGATTTCTGAGGTAAACCTGGAGATGAACGAGAAACTGGTGGAGTTTTGGAGTGTGGCTTATATATTGTTGGTACTGAATGAGGTAGGGCTTTATTATCACTTTGCTGGTGACTGGATAACAATCCAGGGTTAGTAACTGGATTTGCACTAGTGACCAAACCCTTGTCCTCATGGTCAAATTCTACTGGATCAGTCTCAGATGGTGTTGTCGGCTTGAAAATGGACGCATTCTGAGAAGTTGACTTTCCAGGATCCTGGAAAATAAGTGGAAAAATGTATGATTAATTAAGGCCTCCTTAAAAGTATAATTGCTAAAAAGTAAGTAAACTTACCATTAATGCTGGAGCAAGTGTAAATGGTTGGGCACCAGATGCCGCAATTGGATTAGACCAAAGTGATGACATCATAGCAACTGGTGTTCGAGACTTGCGTTCTCTTGATTGCCGAAAAGACTAAACAAATACATCAACAGTTAAAACAACAACACAAAAAGTTCAATGCTGCCAGAACTCTAAAAATAACAAGGTAGTTCACTTGAACACATACCATTGCCATTGAATTGACCATTGGAGGTGGAGGAGTGGCCAGAAGTGGAGGAGGTGTTGGTGTGTTACTCTCAGTTTTTGATCCTGCTACTGCAGGTGGTGGAGTTGACTGTGGAAGAACAGAATACAAAACGTTAATGCTGCCAAGAAGTTCAAAATAACAAGTTCATTCACTTGAACATACCACTTGCCATTGAATTGACCATTGGAGGTGGAGGAGTGGCCATCAAAGGAGGAGGCATCGATGAGTTAATCTCAGATTTTGATCCTGCTACTCCAGGTGGTGGAGTTGACTGTGGAAGAACAGAATACAAAACGTTAATGCTACCAGGAAGTTGAAAATAACAAGTTCATTCACTTGAACACATACCACTGCCATTGAATTGACCATTGGAGGTGGAGGAGTGGCCAGAAGGGGAGGAGGTGTTGGTGTGTTAATCTCAGATTTTGATCCTGCTACTGCAGGTGGTGAAGTTGACTATAGAAGAACAGAATACAACAAGTTAATGCTGCCAGAGTTCAAAATAACAAGTTCATTCACTTGAACACATACCATTGCCATTGAATTGACCATTGGAGGTGGAGGAGTGGCCATCAAAGGAGGAGGCATCGATGAGTTAATCTCAGATTTTGATCCTGCTACTCCAGGTGGTGGAGTTGACTGTGGAAGAACAGAATACAAAACGTTAATGCTACCAGGAAGTTGAAAATAACAAGTTCATTCACTTGAACACATACCACTGCCATTGAATTGACCATTGGAGGTGGAGGAGTGGCCAGAAGTGGAGGAGGTGTTGGTGTGTTAATCTCAGATTTTGATCCTGCTACTGCAGGTGGTGAAGTTGACTATAGAAGAACAGAATACAACAAGTTAATGCTGCCAGAGTTCAAAATAACAAGTTCATTCACTTGAACACATACCATTGCCATTGAATTGACCATTGGAGGTGGAGGAGTGGCCAGAAGTGGAGGAGGGATCGATGAGTTAATCTCAGATTTTGATCCTGTTACTCCAGGTGGTGCAGTTGACTGTGGAAGAACAGAATACAAAAAGTTCAATGCTGCCAGAGTTCAAAATAACAAGTTCATTCACTTGAACACATACCATTGCCATTGAATTGACCATTGGAGGTGGAGGAGTGGCCAGAAGTGGAGGAGGTGATCGATGAGTTAATCTCAGATTTTGATCCTGCTACTGCAGGTGGTGAAGTTGACTATAGAAGAACAGAATACAACAAGTTAATGCTGCCAGAGTTCAAAATAACAAGTTCATTCACTTGAACACATACCATTGCCATTGAATTGACCATTGGAGGTGGAGGAGTGGCCAGAAGTGGAGGAGGAATCGATGAGTTAATCTCAGATTTTGGTGCAGTTGACTGTGGAAGAACAGAATACAAAAAGTTCAATGCTGCCAGAGTTCAAAATAACAAGTTCATTCACTTGAACACATACCATTGCCATTGAATTGACCATTGGAGGTGGAGGAGTGGCCAGAAGTGGAGGAGGAATCGATGAGTTAATCTCAGATTTTGGTGCAGTTGACTGTGGAAGAACAAAATATAAAACGTTCAATGCTGCCAGAGTTCAAAATAACAAGTTCATTCACTTGAACACATACCATTACCATTGAATTGACCATTGGAGGTGGAGGAGTGGCCAGAAGTGGAGGAGGTGTTGGTGTGTTACTCTCAGATGTTGATCCTGCTACTGCAGGTGGTGGAGTTGACTGTCAGTGGAAGAACAGAATACAAAACGTTAATGCTGCCAGAAAGTAGCACTAAGACTGGTGGTGGTACTGGTATTTACTAGTACATGTAAATATTTTGAATACAAATTACGCAGGGTTGTAACTTTTCAGATCAAGACATAATTGAATCTCAGTTTGTTGAAATTGAGAACCCCTATGGGAAAAACATAATTATAGGCAATATCTATCGCCCTTCAAATCAAAATCTGTTGCATTTTTTAGAAAAGTTTTATGAAGTTCTTTCCAATATTACTAGGGTTGATAAACTCTGTTATGTGATGGGCAATATAAACTTAGATTTGCTCCACTACAATGATCATACTCCAACCCATGAATTTGTTGATTTTTTATTCTCATACATGTTTTTTCCACTTATCACAACACCTGAGCCAACTTTATTGGTAACATGCTCACAGGATAATCTTCTAGCTAGTGAGCTTGTTACCACTGTCAGTGGGAATATAGACTGTCTAATAAAAAATTTCAATTAATAATAATTTTATTATAATTCATGACACCCTCAGTATTGCAAAAGCTCTATAAAGCATAAGCCCCAATGCAACTGCAAAATCCATGGCACTTTTTGCACTTATTATGCCTTTCTGTGGTGCCTTTCATGCCCATATATCGCATACATACAGTATGCCTTACATATCATGCCTTTCCTGCCTACATATCGCGCCTTTTGTACCTAAATATCATGCCTTTAGTGTTTTGGTTTATAACTACTGTAAAGGTGAAAGTAATGAACAACCAATGTAACTTGCAGTTAGTCACTAATAATTATAAAGTTATTTGAATTTTATTACTATAGTTCAAATGCTCTAACTTTGACTAACTATTTATTTACTAAATATTTTCCAACCAATTAATTGCAAAAACAAGCTTTGGGTAATTAGGCACGAAAGAAGCAATATTAATGCACAATGCATGAAAGGTTCAATGCTTAGTCACAAAAGGTGCAATTTGTAGGCACAATATATTATGTAAATGTACATGGAGCTATGAAAGGCCCTATGCCTAGGCATGAAAGGCGTGATATCGTGCTTATCAATATTCAAGCATTTTTTGGCTCAAAATTAATGATGGTCATTCCTCCACTTACAGCACCCAGATCCTCAAGGTCTGGTTGTTGTAACATTGGAGGAATGACCAACTCCTGTGTTGCCTTGGGTTGGTCCACTAAATGATGATGCTGAACAGCTGGCCTTTGGAATGTACAGTGTATCCTGACAGAACTCACATAAATTTCTGTCGGAATGCAGTCCAAATGCCTTTTCTGAGAGAAATGCGTCCTCGGAGACCCAGGGCGTCAGGGAGGGGGGAGGGGAGCGGAGGGGAAAGGAAAGAGGGGAAAAGGATGCCCTGGGCTTTTGACTACCCCTAACTTGTCTTGAGGCCAAACGTCAACAAAGGCTCTGATTGGCCTCATTATAATTTAATTATAATGAGGCCAATCAGAAGCGTTTGTGCCATTAGATTAAAATCATCTAAAATTACCAGTGAGCAAGTTGACCCCACGCATCGCCACGACTTCAAACAATACAAGCTGTCACATTGAGTTTGAAAAGAACCATGTTTCCAGCTCACCGCGACTTTTAAACAATATATACGTAATCTCTTTCATGTATTTTACAATAGCAATGAGTTTAGAGTGAAAAATATAGATAAATTGCAAAGACCTTGGTGAAACAAGATTTATTTGAGGAACTTCTCACAGGATATGGCTGAGCAACTGTCACTATATCAAGGCGATAATTGAAATGAGCCAGATATTTTTGTCATTTGAACTTTGTTTACATTAGACCATCTAATTGGATTAATTTTGGCCTCAAGACAAGTTATGGGTAGTCAAAAGCCCAGGGCGTCCTTTTCCCCTCTTTCCTTTCCCCTCTGCTCCCCTCCCCCCTTCCCTGACGCCCTGGGTCTCCGAGGACGAGAGAAATGCAAATTCTGTGAGTTCTGGAGACATGACCAACTCCTGTGCTGCCTTGGGATGGTCCACTACTAAATAAATGATGGTTGTGATCAATGTTGTACTCACATTTTGCTCAGCCTGTTCCTCAGGGTCTGGAGATATGACCAACTCCTGTGTTGCCTTGGGATGGTCCACTGATGTTGTACTCGAATTTCTCTCAGCACAGACCTGTTCCTCAGAGTCTGGAGATATGACCAACTCCTGTGCTGCCTTGGGATGGTCCACTGATGTTGTACTCAAATTTCTCTCAGCACAGACCTGTTCCTCAGGGTCTGGAGATATGACCAACTCCTGTGCTGCCTTAAGATGGTCCACTGATGTTGTACTCGAATTTCTCTCAGCACAGACCTGTTCCTCAGGGTCTGGAGATATGACCAACTCCTGTGCTGCCTTGGGATGGTCCACTAATGGTGGCTGTGTGTGGATTGTTGATGCTGCACTCACATCAACATCCATCCCAAAGGCCTGTCCCTCAAAATTTGGCTGTTGTTGAATAGGTGGCGGCATGGATACTCCATTAACAGATCCAAATGAGCTCATGACACCAGAAGATGGAGCAAAACAATTCTGTTGCTTGGACTTATTTGCCACATCCTTTACCCAGAAATCATCCTCCTCCTCATCAGTTTTGTCAAAAAACCTTGAGGCAGACCTGCTCATTTTTTCAGGCTCTGGAGGTGGCGTTACTGATATGGGTTTGGCTTGGTATTGTTGAACTTGATAATCTAAAAAACAAAGATTGGAGGTTTTTCTCATGAGTGAAGTTCAATATGGGGATAAAAATGATTCAAATATTCAACTGTCAAATATTGTACAGCAAATTCCAATGAAGTATGACAACTTGCGGGAGGTTTTAAATCATGTTTTGCACACTGTATTACATGGACATCAATCACTCTTGCTAGTCTCAAATCAACTCAAAGTAGCCCAAAAATTTCTAAAGAAATTATTACAGTAATTATAAATTTTTACTTTTGTTACCAATGGCAATCAAATGCATTAGTAAAATTGACCCAAAGTTGCCCAACTCCATATAAGATTTACCACAGTAAAGCCTGGTTTTCACTACTATACAAGCATTATAAGTGCAAACACCAGGATCAAAAGTTTTCCTTTTTCTTGTGCTACACTTGCACATGCATTCATGTTATCAATGAAAATGGAACTTTGAGGCCGAATTACATGCAATGATTTGTTGGCCTGATTTGAGTTCCACTGACTGTTTTTGACACTCCAATAGGCCATATGCACTAGCAGGTCACGTGACCCTATCTCCCCTAAATCAAGCAGCACCATCAAAATGAAGTCCAAAAAATGAAAGAGCACCTCGATATTAGTAGCGATATTAGTAGTCAATATTAGTGCAAAGTTTCAGTTTATAAGATGAATCAGCGAACAAATGACAGTAAATTTAAGATTACATATTTTCTTAAGATTCGTTCAGAAAAGAGCATTGGATGGCACGAGCTTGCCATCCAATGCATTTTTCCAATCGAATCTTAAGAAAATATCCAATCTTACATTTGCTGTCATTTCTCCTGTGTTACACCTTATGAACTGAAAATTTGCACTTTTACTAATATCGAGGTGCTCTTTCTATTTCTGATGTTCATTTTGACAGTGCTACTTGATTTAGGGGAGATAGAATCACGTGGCCTGTTAGTGCATATGGCCTATTCATTTGATATTCCTTTCATAAAATTTGCCCCACTCAGGCCAATTATTTTTCTCACACACCACTGGGAGCTATTGTCAAGCTGACCACCGCCAACTGACTTCTTTATTTCATATCAACAAAACTAAAACTCAACTTACATCAAGCATGGTAAACACATAACAAACTAGATAAGACTGTCAACCAGAGCCTAATTAAAATGATACTGTAGCAATGTCAACTGAGGGTTGGGTGGGTACTTAAGGGCTCAAACTTACAAGTCAGTAATGGCGGACACTGAGCAAAAAAGCAACTGAATTTGCCCACTGCACATGTGACTAAGGCCCCTAGGGCCCAGGCCCCAGTGATGTGTGAGAAAACATTTTCCACTTCTTTTGTTCCTCAGCCAGAGGAAGATACAACTTCTTTTCCCAAACAAAGCTCATCAAAAATTGGGCAGACATACAGTAGTATATAACTTGGCCTTTATATTGCTTGCACTTGAGCTTGCAATGCTAGCCTTAACATACCTGAATTGTCATCATCTAAGTTGATGTCGTCAAATCCACTACTAGCAGATTTATCTTCTGCTTTTTGCTCATGGTTGACTTCAGCCTTTCCACTCAAAGCAGCAGCATACGACAGCCCAGACTTGATTGACATTGGTGATTCTACAAGAGCAAGAATATTAAAGTTAAAGGCTGTCATAAATTGGATGGCTGAAGGGGTAAAAGGTCATACCATTTTGAGTTCTACAAAATACGTTTTTTGGGCCAAATAAGGAGAGATTTTAAAATCGTTAGGATTTTATGTACTTAGATAAAGAAATTAAATTATTATTTTATCATTGTTTAATGTGTTAAGTCTATTGTAAAACACAATATTTATTTCCCCTTGACAAAAAGTTTTCGTTTAGATTGACTAGATTTTGAGAAACTAAAGTTTTATTTCTTACCGTTGCTTACTGCTTCAGGTTGTTTGAAAGGTTTTGATGAAGCAGAAAATTGATCAAAGAATGAACTCGGATTCTGTTGAAAAAAGATATTAAGTATCATGAAAAAATGTAAATGAAAAACACAATTATACAGTACAATAAGTTAACAACTACTAAAAACAGTAGTTCTCCTGTCTAAGATCATTACCTGTATATGTTGGTCTGCTTGAGTTATCTGACTAGTAGGTATTTGAGGTTCAAAAAATCCATTCGAAACACCATTAGTTTTGACGTCAGGATCTTCTACTGACCAGTCATCAGGCCAGTCACCCCACTCATCAGCAGGCTGCAACAAACGATACTTGTTAATAGTTGATAAGGAGTCAGTAAATGGTTGGTAAGGTGTCCATTATTGGCAGTAAAGTGTCAGTAAGTGGTGGGTAAAGTGTCAGGTGAGTATCAGTAATAGTTGGTATTATTAAAGGTAATGAGTAATTGGTAATGTGTCAGTAAATGGTAAGGTGTCAGCAAATGGTTGGTAAGGTGTCAGTAAGTGGTTGGTAAGGTACCAGGAAGTGGTCGACCAGGAAGTGGTTGGTAAGGTGTCAGCAAATGGTTGGTAGGGTGTCAGTAAGTGGTTGGTAAGGTGTCAGCAAATGGTTGGTATGGTGTCATTAAGTGGTTGGTAAGGTGTCTGGAAGTGGTTGGTAAGGTGTCAGTAAGTGGTTGGTAAGGTGTCAGTAAGTAGTTGGTAAGGTGTCAGCAAGTGGTTGGTAAGGTGTCAGTAAGTGGTTGATAAGGTGTCATTAAGTAGTTGGTAAGGTGTCAGTAAGTGGTTGGTAAGGTGTTTGGAAGTAGTTGGTAAGGTGTCAGTAAGTGGTTGGTACAGCGTCAGTAAGTGGTTGGTAAGGTGTCTGGAAGTGGTTGGTAAGGTGTCAGGAAGTGGTTGGTAAGGTGTCTGGAAGTGGTTGGTAAGGTGTGAGTAAGTGGTTGGCAAAGTGTCTGGAAGTAGTTGGTAAGGTGTCTGAAAGTAGTTGGTAAGGTGTCAGTAAGTGGTTGGTAAGGTGTCTGGAAGTGGTTGGTAAGGTGTGGCAAGTGCTTGGTAAGCTGTCAGGATGTGGTTGGTAAGATGTCAGAAAGTGATTCCATCATTACATTTTACATTACATGACTGATAAGGTGTTTTATTTAAAATTTGTACCCAAGAAGACATACAGTAATGTTGAACAACTGACTTCTTAAATGACAGAATGTAACTGTTACACCTACCTCTTGTTGAAACACAGGGTCCATTGGTGGAGCAGGAGTTTGTTGGTAAGTGACCCCTCCATGGTAGCCCCTGTATTACACAAAGAAATTCAATATGGTACAACATTTTTGTTTCGTTGTGTATGAAAAATATGTGAGTTGTTTATATAACGAACGATGACATCATAGTACTAATTAGTGTAATTACTGATTGAAGATCGTAAAAGGAGCCACCGGGTAAATATATTTCTTCATGATCTGTAGACTTGATTTCTTTAACTGACATTTGGTGATTGTAATGTAGGTTTCGAAAGACTCATTACCGAAATAAATTGGAGTCCTTTGAAAACGATGGCCAATTCTTGTTAGGCGCGCGATAAAGGAAACAATGTTGCATTGAACATGATATAGAATACAGTATATTTTGCACATTGTTAACAAAGTCACAATCATTTTGTTATTAAGGTCACCACCTTGCAGAATACAGTATATCAGGGGGTTTACTAAGATTTTAAACTACAGGACATCTGGTTATGACACTCAGACAAGGCTTCAGATATTTTTTATCTGAAGTTAGTTTGAGTTTCTCAAGACAGCCTGGCAAAATCCAGCAAAGTTGTATTCATAGCCATTCAATTTGCCACATGCCCAGCCTCTAATGAAGCCACTGCTACGTACAGATGCACAACACATGTACTTGAAGCAGCTTCTTACATGGCCATTTCACTGCATGGTAATAAACTAGTATGATCATGGTAGGAATTTTGAGTAAATATGTTTGCAGACTGCAAGGCAATGATAGAGCAGATTTGGTATGACTGTGAAAATGGCAGTGTCGCAAGATACACAGGTGTATCACAGGTATTTTGAATGGTTTTTATAGATAGCATGGCACTAACATGGTAATGGCACCGTGCCATCCACTTTCACACTCAAACTGCTTTATAATCACAGTGCAGCAAGGGTCCATTTGATACTCACATGAACTGCTTACTGCATAATGTGTGTGTATGTCTTAGTTTAAAAATACTATAGTGTATTAGTTTGGAAATGTTTAAACCACTTTGGTTTTTACTCTCTTTTGATACAAATCATGACCATTGCCGAGTTTCATATTGTGAGAGCCTGGGTATAAGTCCCTGAATATTGCGCCAATCAACACAATACCCACATATTCTGGAAGAGCATATCAAGCTTAACAATATTCTTAAGTTTGGTGTTAATCAGTTAATATTGAGCGAGGTACAGCCACTCAAAAACTGAAAAAATAATAATGTGGGAATCCGGACAAATGACAGCAAGTGTCCGGATTCCCATACATTTTTTTTTTTGATTTTTGAATGGCTGTTACTCATTCAATATTAAACTGACTAACACCAAACTGAAGAATATTGTTAAGCTTGATATGCTCTTAATTCCGAATATGTGTTTTTTTTGTTGATTGGCACAATATTCAGGGACTCGTACCCAGGCTCTCATGATATGAAACTCGGCAATGAATTTAACACAGTGGCAAGCAAAAGGTCAAACTGGTTGGAAAATTCTGAGACCAATTTAAGATTACATGTTAAAAACAATACATAAACAGTCAGCTTACCCAGGAAAGCCTGAAGGGCTTTGTTGTACCTGCCAGGTAGTATGGTCTGCAGCAATTGGATCTAGATATTCTATTAATGATATCAAAACACAAATGTTAACATTGTCAATACATAAGAAACAATCTATATGGATTAAAGCAGTCTTCCTTCATAATAGGGAGTACAGTTATGTCCAAGTATCGATGATTTTGAAAACTCCTGTTATTTGAATGATTAGTTCAAACTGCAATTTCCATTGTTTCTAGAGGTTATTACTAAATGGAGTAAAAGGTTAAGAAAATAGTAAAGAAATTAAAAAATATATTGGACAATCAATAAATATATCAATGTACATATAATAATATATTGATTCTTTTGAGTTTAAATGCTTATTTTATTAAAATAACATGGTTAGTGTCTAATTAATAGCTATTTACTAAGGAAAATTCTCTTGGGAGATCTGTGGGACATTTACTTCTTGTGCATACAATTGCAAATAGGTTATTTAACACCGATGGATCAAATTACAAAATACAAGGAGATTACTCAATACAAAAACATTACCATGTTACCTATGTTCAAACTCCATAAGATAACTTAAGAACTTAACAAATTAAAGGCATTGTATAATAACACGGAACTGATATGGTTTTCCAGCTTTGAAGAGTGCACTTCAGATTAACCTAAGAGAAAAGCTTTGTACTCTCTCTCTCTAGCTGCGTAATAACACAAGACGTAGCAGTCCTCAATTCTCAGGTTTTGGAGAATACTAGTCATACCGTGCATAAAGCCACAACGCTGACGATGCCTTAACATTCATGAATATTCATACAGTACATGTTGAAGAAGCTTTCAGAATCCACCGAGAGCCTTCTTCAATTTTTATTTCTCTCGTTCTCTAGCAACATAATTGCTTAGCAAACGCCGACTTTTTGCTGACTTACCAGGCTGTGAAGCAGAATTACCGGCTTGAGGATTATAAGCCATGTTGAACGCCACCGATCGAACTACATCGACTCCCTTGGACACTAATTCAACGAGCAATTCGTAAAAATTCAGGTTGTAAAAATAAACTCTTTCAGGTGTTCAAACCAGGCATGTCTTCCTCGTCCTTTAAGGTGAAATATTCGGGCATCCGTTTGAGGAAACGGCTCGAATTTTCACCACAGGGGAGAGGAATAAATACCTTTATAGTACACCAATGTTGAATAAATAACGATTCAATCTCGTCTGGAGACTTACGTTTACAGTTCAAAGCATTTCATAGTTTACTTTCACGTTTTTCTGTAAGCAGAGTACGGCTGCCACGTCACTTGACGCATCTTCTTATCACGGAAACCGCTGGCTTACATACTGACCGGAAATGCAATTTCAAACCGGAAATCGAATCGTGACCGGAAGTTACGTTTTGGAGTGTACCGGAAGAGCGTTTCGTACAATTTCACGATTTTTCCACGCAAAGATAACATTTCAAAATTCCTCAAACTTTCAAATATATTTAGAATATTTTTTTGAAAGATGATAAGCGGAGATGACGAAGTCGGACTTCTGAAATTGGAAATCATAAAGAGTTAAAATCTGCACGAATTCTCTCAATCACGAAATGGTTGCCATGAAACCTGTATTGAAAGACACTTTCCAGATTCACCGAAAAAATCCTAATATTTTTACCTGTGTTTTCTCAAAAACCAAAGAAATGTTTTTCAACCTCCAAAAGATGTAATACAATATAAGAAATGACACTTTCTATAACAGTTGAAGGTATTTTGCGGAAGTATTTCTTGCACTTTTGAAGTTCACGGCCGGTCGCCGTGTGCATGTCTGAATGGTCTTTGTTCTACATCGACTTTCTGAGTCAAGCTTTGCAGAGCGGTACACAGTAACCAGATATTCACATTGTACATTCTTGCTGGACAAGGTATGTGTAAAAAGGGAGTTCTACATTCTTACCTTTAAGACGAAAACGTGTCACTCCAAGAAACTACACAACTAGTTCTCATGCAACGAGGTCAATGTTCAGTGGTATTGAATTAATTAAAGGTAATTAGATCTATCGTTTAAGCCTCGATATCACGATAATGTATGAGAAGGAAGAAGAGTTATGGGTTTATTGATCAATGTTAAACGTATGATAAAAATAGAAATAAAATAAAATGTATAAATAAAATAAAATGAAAATGATGAATATTTGAATAGATTACAAGAATATATGCAAAAAATATGTTTTTCTAAAAGAAGGATTTTTTTCTAGTTTTTGCATTCTTTTCTTAAAGACCATAGCTATAATTAAAAAAAAGCAAAATCATCTGTGGTGACTATACACCTCACCCCACTATGCCATAACCTAACAAGCCTCCGACCACTACACCATAACCCACAAAGTGTCACACCACTACACCACGTCCCATTAAGTATCACACCACTACACCATAACCCATTAAGTGTCACACCACTACGCCACGTCCCATCAAGTGTCACACCACTACACCATGTCCCATCAAGCTAAAGTGTCACACCACTAGACCATAACCCATCAAGTGTCACACCACTACACCATAACCCATTAAGTGTCACACCACTACACCACGTCTCATCAAGTGTCACACCACTACACTATATCCCATCAAGTGCATGTCACACCACTACACCATAACCAATCAAGTGTCACATCACTACCCCATAACCTATCAAGTGTCACATCACTACACCACACCCCATCAAGTGTCACACCACTACCCCATAACCTATCAAGTGTCACACCACTACACCATAACCTATCAAGTGTCATGCCACCGCACCTGTCCCATCAAGTGTCACATACTACACCAGGTCCCATCAAGTGTCATACCACTACACCATAACCTATCAAGTGTCATGCCACTGCACCTGTCCCATCAAGTGTCACATACTACACCAGGTCCCATCAAGTGTCATACCACTACACCATAACCTATCAAGTGTCACATCACTACACCATGACCTATCAAGTGTCACATCACTACACCAGGTCCCATCAAGTGTCACATTACTACACCATAACCTATCAAGTGTCACACCACTACACCATAACCTATCAAGCGTCACATCACTACCCCATAACCTATCAAGTGCCACACCACTACACCATAACCTATCAAGTGTCACACCACTACCCCATAACCTATCAAGTGCCACACCACTACACCATAACCTATCAATTGTCACACCACTACACCATAACCTATCAATTGTCACACCACTACACCATAACCTATCAAGTGTCACATCACTACACCATAACCTATCAATTGTCACACCACTACACCATAACCTATCAACTGTCACACCACTACCCCATAACCTATCAAGTGTCACACCACTACACCATAATCTATCAAGTTTCACACCACTACCCAATAACCTATCAAGTGTCACATCACTACACCATAACCTATCAAGTGCCACACCACTACACCATAACCTATCAAGTGTCACACCACTGCACCATAACCTATCAAGTGTCACACCACTGCACCATAACCTATCAAGTGTCACACCACTACACCATAATCTATCAAGTGTCACACCACTACACCATAACCTATCAAGTGCCACACCACTACCCCATAACCTATCAAGTGTCACACCACTGCACCATAACCTATCAAGTGTCACATCACTACACCATAATCTATCAAGTGTCACACCACTACCCCATAACCTGTCAAGTGTCACACCACTACACCATAACCTATCAAGTGTCACACCACTACACCATAACCTATCAAGTGTCACATCACTACACCATAACCTATCAAGTGTCACATCACTACACCATAACCTATCAAGCGTCACATCACTACACCATAACCTATCAAGTGTCACACCACTACACCATAACCTATCAAGTGTCACATCACTACACCACCCCATCAAGTGTCACACCACCACACCATAACCTATCAAGTGTCATGCCACTACACCATGTCCCATCAAGTGTCACGTACTACACCAGGTCCCATCAAGTGTCACACCACTACACCATAACCTATCAAGTGTCACACCACTACACCATATCCCATTAAGTGTCACACCACCACACCATGTCTCCTCAAGTGTCACACCACTACACTATATCCCATCAAGTGCATGTCACACCACTACACCATAATCTATCAAGTGTCACACCACTACACCATAACCTATCAAGTGTCACATCACTACCCCATAACCTATCAAGTGTCACATCACTACCCCATAACCTATCAAGTGTCACACCACTACACCATAACCTATCAAGTGTCACATCACTACACCATAACCTATCAAGTGTCACATCACTACCCCATAACCTATCAAGTGTCACATCACTACACCATAACCTATCAAGTGTCACATCACTACCCCATAACCTATCAAGTGTCACATCACTGCACCATAACCTATCAAGTGTCACACCACTACACCATAACCTATCAAGTGTCACATCACTACACCATAACCTATCAAGTGTCACATCACTACACCATAACCTATCAAGTGTCACATCACTACCCCATAACCTATCAAGTGTCACATCACTACACCATAACCTATCAAGTGTCACATCACTACCCCATAACCTATCAAGTGTCACATCACTGCACCATAACCTATCAAGTGTCACACCACTACACCATAACCTATCAAGTGTCACATCACTACACCATAACCTATCAAGTGTCACACCAATACACCATAACCTATCAAGTGTCACACCACTACACTATAATCTATCAAGTGTCACATCACTACCCCATAACCTATCAAGTGTCACACCACTACACCACGTCTCATCAAGTGTCACACCACTACACTATATCCCATCAAGTGCATGTCACACCACTACACCATAACCTATCAAGCATCACATCACTACCCCAAAACCTATCAAGTGTCACATCACTACACCAGGTCCCATCAAGTGTCACACCACTACACCATAACCTATCAAGTGTCACATCACTACCCCATAACCTATCAGGTGTCACATCACTACACCATAACATATCAAGTGTCACATCACTACCCCATAACCTATCAAGTGTCACATCACTACCCCATAACCTATCAAGTGTCACATCACTACCCCATAACCTATCAAGTGTCACATCACTACCCCATAACCTATCAAGTGTCACATCACTACACCATAACCTATCAAGTGTCACATCACTACCCCATAACCTATCAAGTGTCACATCACTACCCCATAACCTATCAAGTGTCACATCACTACCCCATAACCTATCAAGTGTCACATCACTACCCCATAACCTATCAAGTGTCACATCACTACCCCATAACCTATCAAGTGTCACATCACTACACCATAACCTATCAAGTGTCACACCACTACACCATAACCTATCAACTGTCACACCACTACACCATAACCTATCAACTGTCACACCATTACACCATAACCTATCAAGTGTCACACCACTACACCATAACCTATCAAGTGTCACACCACTACACCATAACCTATCAAGTGTCACACCACTACACCATAACCTATCAAGTGTCACATCACTACACCATAACCTGTCAAGTGTCACATCACTACACCACACCCCATCAATTGTCACACCACTACACCATAACCTATCAAGCGTCACACCACTACACCATAACTAATCAAGTGTCACATCACTACACCGTGACCCACCAAGTGTCACACCACTACACCATATCCCATCAACTGTCACACCACTACACCATATCCCACCAAGCTAGTGTCTTACCACTCCACCATAACCTATCAAGTGTCACACCACCACACCACATCCCATCACGTGTCACACCACTACACCATAACCCACCAAGTGTCACACCACTACACCATAACCTATCAAGTGTCACACCACTACACCACATCCCATCACGTGTCACACCACTACACCATAACCCACCAAGTGTCACACCACTACACCATATCCCACCAAGTGTCTTACCACTACGCCATAACCCATGAAGCATCACATCACTACATTTTATTCCATCACGTGTCACACCCACTACACCACGTCACATCAAGTGTCGACCACTTCACGGTAACCCATCAAGCATCACAGAACTACACCACATCCACAACATGCACCACTATAGTATATTACACCACTCTCAGCATCACAAATCACATGCACCACTACTCCATCAACCATCACACCACACCACATCACATAACACCTATCACAACACTATTGATTTCCACATAACACATCAAATGTCTCACTACCACCACACAATATCTAACCTAACATAAAAGTATTTATAGTCAAGGCTATAGGCGGAACTCTTACTTTTTGGCATGATATCAGTTTCCAGTTAGAGCTGATACTAACTATATTGGAAGAGACTATAGTAAGGTTTTGACCGTACTGAAAGTCTTTACAGTTAATTGAATTTAGTTTGCTTGCATGGCTATTTTCCCTAACCTATAACTTTCGTTAAGTGTACGTCGTGGCATAACTTGATTACGTTTGTTTGTTTTATATTTCAAACTACAAATCAAAGATTGCCTTGTTTTTCATAAGACGCGCGCAAGTAGCTGCATGTTCTCTGCGCAAGTAGGGATTGGCCCTGCTAATGCTGGTAGTGAGCTACCACTAAAACGCAGACGAGCAGCGAACTTAACAGCGAACAGCGAGCGAAAACTTAATTAACCACAAAATTATCTCCAAATTACACCGTATTTGTTGTAATTTTACAGTTTTCTAATTACTTTCTAATTTATTTTCTAAAATTATTTTATTTATTAAGCTATAATGCATTTAATTAGATCAATTATTATTTAATTTATTCCTATTACCAACCAATTACCAATTACCTTTATTACGTCACGTGATAATTAAATTTCCATAGTAACGCGCGCGCGTTAATTAGCCGGAATTTTTTCTTCTTCGTATACTTAACCAAAAAAATTCATTTTCACAATCGCATATTTTGCGAACAGGTACAAAAGTAAATAAATAAATAACTCGCACAATCAAATTGATCCTTCAAATCCACATAGGAACGAGAATCAACAAAAACGATTCGCGCGCGCGCTTCCACAACCAAATTACTATTAACTTGACTTTTACGCATTTGTTAATTTAAGTTTTACCGTCGGTAATACTTTCTCGAAAAGACTATGCTTATCAACAAGTATTTCTAGGTATTTAGGCTTAAATGCGCGCTAGACAGGTATTGGAAGGAAGTGTAGAATCTCCAATTAATTAGCGCAATTTCGAGCGTCTACGCGCTATCGTACTTTACAGAAAACTGTAAGACTTACCATGGCTATAAAAGGAAGATACTGTTTCTTTTATAACTACTACTGCATCTTTAAGCAGACTTACAATACCAAACATGATACTACGGGTGATAACACAAGAAGACGACGGTCATCGTGCAACAACATCTTGCCGTGGCAAGACATTGCACACAAATGAGGAATAATTACCAATCAAGCAATTGTTATATCATCTAATAGACTCACCAGGATGCATTGCAGGCTGACTTAATTTGAAAAATAACAAAACCAAACAAACAAACAAATAAAAAGAAAGAAAGAAAGAAAGAAATGAATGAATGAATGAATGAATAAATAAGTAAGTAAATAAATAAGTGAATAAATAAATGAAATAGTACAAGAGGATTTAGGTGTGAACCTCCATTATATTGCTACCTTTCTCTTTTGCCCTTTTCTCAGCTTTCTACATTTCCATTCAAGCAGTATTCGGTTAATTTTGTTCGTTCAATTGTCTTTCATTCTTCTCTCTTACAAGTATAGCTCACATCTTCTAGCTGAGAGAAGATTCTCAAGCGCTTGTGAGTTAGTAGTTTGAAAGGACAGATCCTCTACCTAAATTGAATGTAGTGGTGTGGGTTCTTATAAATTTTCACAATTCTTTGTTTGAAATGGTTTAATAGGGAAGAGACAAATAAAAATAATCACCTTCCACTTTCCTATAATTGTTTTTTGTTTGCATTTCTTCCCTTTTTTTTAGCTTCCATTAATTGATAAATTGGAATGTATTTGCTAATGACCTAGACAGCCCTAATTAATCCATTAAGGATATATAAAAAAGTTATTCGTTCATTCATTCATGGGGCCCTACAGTGTAAGAGGGGGTCATAAGGGGGGTATGGATACCACAAAACTACAAACAAAATTGAGAAAAGACTGCAACAAAAATCGTCAAAATCCTCAAAACAGCAAACTGCATACAAAATCCAAAGTCAAAAACTGCAAAACATAGGTTTGGATAAAAAAACACACACCACAAAGCTGCATCAAAAATAACACAAAGCCGCATCACTGCAAACCCTTACTCACCCCCCTCCTCCTGTAATGTCCTTATTCAAGAAGATGTGAAGGCTGGTCTAAGCATTGCAAAGCAGCACCTTCCCGTCAGACCCTGCAATCATGTTGGTCTGGCTGGGAGTCAAACCCTTTAATTCCTAGCTATTCCTACACAAAACACCAACAATAAAATAATTGGGCCAACCAATTTTATTTATCAACATAATCTTGCAAATGACACAATTTCAGATCAGTGTATTATTATAATACTATTTATCGAACAATTCCATTCTTGATAGGGGTGGTACAGATGCCTTTATCTGGTATTTTGAATGGGTCACCCTTATAAGTAGGAATGCCTTCGTCGTTGGTGTTGAAATCAGGGGCACATGTTACCCAAACCTAAAAAATACAGCAAATAATTTATTACTAAAACTGTAATACTGACAACAAGACTGCGGATCCCCAGGGAGTCCACTATGATTAAAATTAATAATTGTCATTTCTGTCACTGAATATTGCCACATATTTTTACTAAATAGATTTCAGAGGTTACAAAATAAAGAATTCTACTTAGTAAATTTAAACTCCTGGAAGGAAAAGATGGAAATAGCCAAACATCATCTGTTTCTCAAGCCCAACTGACCAGCTGAGCCCCGCCCCTAGAGGGTGAAAGGCACAATAAGGACCATTAGCTAGGCCACAGCCACAAAAACGATGATTTTTTGAGTTTTTCTCCCAATATTATTAATAAACATAAACATAAAAAGAACATAAACACAAACTCCAATTACCATCAATTCCGATGAAATGTGACCACCAACCTGGAAGACTGCAGCATTTTCTTTTTGGGATTAATTGTTTTGGATTTATTTGAGTTGATTTGACAGTGAGACTATTGTCAGAGTTATTGATGTCCATGTAATGCAAAGTGCAAAACATGATATCAAAGTCTAAGTAGTCATGCTTCATTGAAATCGGCAGTAACACAACTTTAGAATAGCAAGGACAAGGACACTAATTATACTGTCTTGCCTTCTTCTTTGGGTTTATTTGAGCATCTGGAGTGCCTGGATAGGCATCAAATACAACTCTATCACCAGGAACTGCACCACTTGGAGGATTTACAATACACCATCCATCACCACCCGTGGCACACATCACCATTCCTTGGGACCAAATTCCACGCATCCTATTGATAAATACATAAATACTTTAATGAGTGGGTTATTTCATATTATTGTTAAAAACTTCATAAACCTTTCATTTGAATCAGAAATACATACTTGACTGGTTTGAGGTTAGCCATGACAACACACAATGCACCCTGATAGTATAAATAGATGAATGAATGAATTAAAAAGGGTAGAAGAGAGAGGAAAGGGGAAGAAAGAGTGGGAGGAAGAAAATAAGAAATAGGGGACAGAAGCATGTTAGCAAGGGAAAAACAAAGAGACAAGGGCAAATGTAAGAAAATGTAAGGAAAGAAGGAGAAAATTGCAGAAAATATACTAACTTGTAACTCTTCCATGCTTGGTATATTTGCAACAAGCCCACTGCAAATTGTTCTTGGAGTTTCTTCTCCAATATCAACTGTAATGACAATGTGTTCCATTGTTGATGTTTGACTTAATACAAAAGTGTACATTGTTTTAAAAACTTACTTTCTTCAACAAAAAGAGTGTCGGCATCTGGGTGCTTCTTGATAGCTGTGACTTTACCAACTCTAAAGTCAAATCTTGAAGCATTGAGATTCTCTTCTGTCTTGGCTGAATTTAAAATGAAAAATATGTAATCAGCAATACAGTGAAAACCTGCCTTACTGCTGCCTTTAATATGGCCTTCCTGCTGTTATAGTCATGTTTGTCCAATACATGATTTGCTGTACATATTAACGTGTGGTCTTCAGTGACTTATGGTATATCAATTTACTACACTTATCACTTGAGTGAGAAACGTGCCAGTTTTGAGACCTATGTTTTGATGTTAAAACTACAATGTTGTTAGGAGCAATGCAGTATTTGATTATGACATCACCAAACTCATAAAACTCAAATTCACTGAACTCATACATTAACCATAACTTTGTAACTACTTTATTCAAATTATAGGGAACTGCATAAGTAGACTGATTGACCAACAGTCAGTCAGTCAGTCAGTCAGTCAGTCAGTCAGTCAGTCAGTCAGTCAGACAGACAGACAGACAGACAGACAGACAGACAGACAGATAGACAGAAAATACCTTGTTCTTTGGGAGCTTTTTCAGCTTTAGCTTTCTTCATTGTCTTTTTCTTCTCTTTCTTAGGTTTCTCTTCAGGTTTCGTTTCACCATTTTGTGCTGGACTAGGTGTAGTAACAGGGGTAGCAATGGGTGTGGCAACAGGTGCCGACGAAGGCTTTGGTAGTGGTACTTGCTTCACTGGAAAATACAATTAAAAATACAAACTTTATCTTTACCACTGTTCACAAGTGCTCCTTACTGAAAGTATTCACTAGTTTACTGTCAGTGGTTTCTGCAGATTGTGCAGAATGACCATTTTATGAAGGGTGTAAACTCCTTGCATGGGCTTCCTGTGTAAATTCTGACACAGGTAACCCATCATTCACAGGGACACATTACCTCCATTTCTAACTTCCCAATAAACAAGCTCCTTTTTCAGTTTGGCTGCTTCTTCTTTCAGCCTCTCATTTTCTCTTCTCAGTGACTCTACTTGTGCCTAAAAAATTAGAGATAGTCTATATCATACAGTATTTTTGGCAGTAGATCTATTAACTGGCTTCTGGTTTGTACAAAATCCTGTTTAGGGATATTAATTGTCATATTTTCTTAATTAAATAATTTTACCTGTGAATTAGGTGTTTGCTGTTTATCTAGGATTAAAACAGAAAAAAATTATATAAGCTTATACAAATAACACATTATTGGTCTCTAAACATATAGCTATGGTGCTTTGCTTGTCATCATTAAGTCTGAATAACTGCATCGTAAATTTGCAAAGAATTGCACCTAGTTGCCTTGATGAAGACATTTTAATAAAGTCAAAAATTTGGCAATAAAACATTTGTGTTTGCTGCCAGTTTATTGTTCATATATTCACTGATTCTGGTATAGATCTACACTTGTGTTTTGAAGTTTTACTTTGATGTTGCATTGAACAGATAATGTTAAAAACTGGGAAATTGGACTACCCCGTCGTATTTTAAGGCCGCCAGTTACACACCATGCATTACAGCTTATCTAACATGTCTATCTTGGTGGTCTTAAAATATGACAGGCCGAGTAGTCCAATTTCCCGGTTTTTAACATTATCTTTTGCAACATCATAGTAAAATTTTAGCTTTCTATACGTTTTAGCTCTGGTATAGGAGATGAAGGACCACCCCTATTAAATTTGTCCTTTTCGAATTGGCAATGTATGGCATTCATGGAAAGTAGGATTTTTATTTTCATACATAGAATTTATAATCAAGTACAAT
The DNA here is from genome assembly GCA_029948255.1 of Telmatactis stephensoni. NCBI lineage: Eukaryota > Metazoa > Cnidaria > Anthozoa > Actiniaria > Isophelliidae > Telmatactis > Telmatactis stephensoni. The sequence goes on from JALIZF010001681.1 coordinate 176,215, forward strand.
AATTTTGTATAATTTGTAATTTGTATTATCCGGCTGATGAATTTACTGTGTTCAGTTGAAATAAAGTTTATGTTTCTAATTTCCTATTTGATCCTATATGTCATTTATGGGCAGAGTTAATAAACGGGACTGCTGTTAGCTCTGGTATAGGAGATGAAGGACCACGCCTCCCCTCCCCCTCGCCCCTATATGTAAGGCACCTCTATGTCATGTATGAGATATGAAGGACCACCCCTCCCCTTTGCCCCTATATGTAAGGCACCCCTATATGACAGACAGACAGACAGATCTTTTTTATTTGGTGTCTTATATATCCTGTATACATTGACGTTATCCAAATAAAGTACAATAGTTTTTATTTCCATATTACACATATAATAAAAATAATGGATTCAATTGAGATCATTAATGTGATTACTAATAATTCTATTCGAGGTTCTTTTAGTAAAACAGTCATAGACATAATTTGCTACTGCTACTTGTAGGTTTGACGGAGGATCCATCAGTAGCAGGAACAAATCATAATCTGATAAAGATTGATAGTAATTATTTTCATGAAAGATTATTTTAAAAAGGTCCGCCCTGAGGTCAGAATACAGAAGACAGTAAATAAGGAAGTGTTTCTCGTCTTCAATATATGTCATGTATGAGATATGGGGGACCACCCCTTCCCTCCTCCTTGCCCCTATATGTAAGGCACCCCTATATGTCATGTATGAGATATGAAGGACCACCCCTCCCCTTTGCCCCTATATGTAAGGCGCCCCTATATGTCATGTATGAGATATGAAGGACCACCCCTCCTCTCCCCTTCACCCCTATATGTCAGGTGCCCCTATATGTCATGTATGAGAGATGAAGGACCACCCCTCTCCTCCCCCTCACCCCTATATGTAAGGCACCCCTATATGTCATGTATGAGATATGAAGGACCAGTCCTCCCCTCCCCCTCCCCCTCGCCCCTATATGTCAGACGCCCCTATATCTGTATATGTCAGGCACCCCTATATGTCATGTAGCGTTAGTTACCAATGCTGCTGCAATGTTTGGATTTTAATTTACAAAAAGCACATTATGATGAACATTAATCAGTCCATCACTTATGAAAAAGAGATTTTAAGTCCTGACCTGTACCACAGTCAAAAATAATTGTGATATTTTACCAACTGCTTTCTGAAGACAATCGATGTGTTGTTTCAGCAATTCTACCATTTCTTCTGCCTCCACTGCGCGTCGTTCAACACGTTCAAGTACCTCATTACTCCCTACCATGACTCCTCTATAAAATAAAGGTTTAAAAGTTGAAAAAGAAAGATTAAAACTGCCACAAAATGCCGATCATCAATGTGACTGAGCCCGCGGCTCACGTAAAAAGAAAGATTAAAACTGCGAGCCAGACGAGAAGTGAACAAAATTCCGATCATCAATGTGACTGAGCCCGCGGCTCAAGTACAGCGGATGTTATAATACCATTCAAATTTTCTTTTACGTTAAAAAACTTATTTTCTTTTGAAAACATAATATTCGCAAATTATGTTTCAGCAATCCCATCGAAGGAAAACGTAGAAAATGAAGGTTTTTAAAGAAAAGTTTAAAAAGAAAATTAAATCGCACTGTAGGTTCTAGTCTCTTTCAAATACTCGAGGAACGCCTGGTTGATCTCTGCTTTCTCGGGACTTACAAATCTGCAAAATTTGCAAAATACTCTGATCTATACGTACACCCGGACATGCAGAAAAATTCGCAAGACACTTTTCTCCGTATAAAAACATACATATATATTTATATAATATAATAAATTATTTTATATATAAATATATAAAAAATTGCAAACTTCGCAAATTTGTAGCTTCGAAGAAAATTGCAAACTTCGCAAATTTCTAACAACGGGGAAAATTGCAAACTTCGCAAATTTGCACCTACGGGGAAAATTGTAAACTTCGCAAATTTGCACCTATGGGGAAAATTGCAAACTTCGCAAATTTGTACTTACGGAGAAATTGCAAACTTCGCAAATTTCTACTTAAGGGGAAAATTGCAAACTTCGCAAATTAATTTGTACGGCTACGGGGAAAATGGCAAACTTCGCAAATTTGCACCTACGGGGAAAATTGCAAACTTCGCAAATTTGTACTTACGGAGAAAATTGCAAACTTCGCAAATTTGTACTTACGGACCGGCCGGGTTACGGAGAAAATTGCAAACTTCGCAAATTAATTTGTACCTACGGGGGAAATGGCAAACTTCGCAAATTTTTAAAAAATTTCTAAGGAAGGAAATCTGCTAAATGACCGGTTCTCCACCCCTGTTTCCCTCCCAGGAAGGAGTAAAAGCGTGAATAATAGAGAATACCAAAACATTTTATGCATAAATGCATGAACGTTGACTAAAGTGAAACACTTTAGGAAATAAAATTTATTTAGAAAGTTATTTGTTAATTCAAAGATAATGTAGAAAGGCTGCCTTGGGGGCTTGCGGGAGGTGAAAGGCAGGACACTTCTTGGGATCGAACTTGGCTTTATTCAGTACAACTCCCAACTGAACTACTAGCTTAAAATTCAACATCTTAAAATAATTGATGACGGGTGTTCTGAAATTGTATTTCCGTCAGCTATACTCAACAATACTCAATTATCGTTGAAATACTATTTCTAAATAGACCTATTTCACAAAAAAGTTGAATGTTGCATGGTCCGTCTAAACGGCTTTTTATCGAGCCTCTGTACATGTTTCTCAAAATTTTGGAAAAATCACATTTGAGCTATTATAAAACTGTGAACGTCAGCTGTCACATTTCGTACAACAACCCTTTTTTTTAAATAGTGTGTATTTTATTAGTACTGATTTCTCTATTGAGCTTCTGTGCTTCCGCACTCAGTGGTTGAGCACCATATAGATTAGGAATTTGTTAACTTTGAAAATAATAAGTTTACAAAATAGATATGCAATCTTCTGAAGTTACTTAATTTTTACAAGTCGGGAGAAATTTGCAAACTTTGCAGATTTACCAGTTTCAGAGAAATATGCGAACTTCGCGGGTTTACCGAGCTAATTGAAATTTGCGAAGTTTGCAAATTTCTATTTAGGGATCGGATCATTTGCAAATTCGCACTGAATTTCTATATCGGAAGACATTCGCAAACTTTGCAGATTACCTGTAATTTAGAAATTTGCAAGTTTCTACAAGTCGGAAAAAATTCACAAACTTTGCAGATTACCCGAATTTATAAATCTACGAAGTTTGCAAATAATTTCTACGTACAAGTCGGGAGAAATTTGCAAACTTTGCAGATTACCTGTGATTTAAAAATTTGCGAAGTTTGCAAATTTCTACAAGTCAGGAAAAATTTGCAAACTTTGCAGATTTACCAGTTTCAGAGAAATATGCGAACTTCAGTCGCAGATTTACCGAGCTTGAAATGAAATTTGCGAAGTTTGCAATTTTCTTTTTAGGGATCATTTGCAAACTTCGCAAATTTCTATTATCGGGCGAAATTCGCAAACTTTGGAGATTACTGTAATTTAAACATTTGCGAAGTTTGCAAATTTCTAAAAGTCGGGAGAGATTTGCAAACTTCGCAGATTTTTCGAGATTCAAATCTCGAGAAATTTGCGAACTTTGCAGATTTACCAGACTCCAAATTTGCGAATTTTTCCCAATCTGTATATAATATAGTAAATTTATATATAATTATTTTTATACGGAGAAAAGTAATTTGCGAATTTTTCTGCATCTGTACAACTTTCTTCCATTCAGTATTCAGTTAATTTTGTTCATTCAATTGTTCGTGTATTTTTTTTTATTCTTCTCTCTTACAAGTATAGCCCACATCTTCTAGATGAGAGAAAATTTTCAAGCACTTGTGAGTTATTAGTTTGAAAGGGCAAACCTCTTCTTAAATTGAATATATTGGTGTTAGTTCTTTTTAGAATCACTGTTAGTATAGTATATGGGAAGATAGCCTGGCTGGCCCTTGGGATGGGGTAGGGGAGCTTAACTGGGAAAGAGAGTGGGCTCTCTTATTTCCCTTCCTCCAGCACTGGCCACACAGGCTTAGTAATGGAGAGATTAGTGTACACTTCAGGGCCGGTTGTACGAAGGGTGAATACCCCTATCCAGCGGATATATAAATCCTTATCCAGCAGATAAAATCTATACAAAATCTATACAGTGGATAACTCTTATCCAGTGGACCACTTTATCCAACTTTCGTACAACATGATCCAAAGTCAAATACCATAAAACCATAGGTTTGGATAAAAATTACCACAAAACTGCATCAAAAATAACACAAAGCCGCATCACTGCAAACCCTTACGCATCTTCCTCCTGTAATGTCCTTATTCAAGAAGATTTGAAGGCTGGTCTAAGCATCGCAAAGCAGCACCTTCCCCTCAGACCCTGCAATCATGTTGGTCTGGCTCAGTGGGAGTCAAACCCTTTAATTCCTAGCTATTCCCACACAAACACCAACAATAAAATAATTGGGCCAACCAATTTTATTTATCAACATGATCTTGCAAATGACACAATTTCAGATCAGTGAATATATTATAATGCTATTTATCGAACGACTCCATTCTTGATAGGGGTAGTACAGATGCCTTTATCTGGTATTTTGAATGGGTCACCCTTATAAGTAGGAATGCCTTCGTCATTGGTGGTGAAATCAGGGGCACATGTTTCCCAAACCTAAAAATTGCAGCAAATAATTTATTACTAAAACTGTAATACTGACAGCAAGACTGCTGATCCCCAGGGAGTTCATTATTGCTGGGTTTCATCCATTCCTCTGGGAATTCAGAAGACAATAGAGTGGTAGCCATGTTGGATGAACAAACAAGGGATGCTAATGAGAAATCTTTTGCTGAAATTCATCCAAGATGGCTGCTATGACAGTCACATGCAACCCAAGAATAAATAAAGTAAGTAGTCATGCTTCATTGAAATAGGCAGTAACACAACTTTCCAATACCCAAGACGAGGACACTAAAGCATACTTGCCTTCTTCTTTGGGTTTAGTTGAGCATCTGGAGTGCCTGGATAGGCATCAAATACAACTCTATCACCAGGTACTGCACCACTTGGAGGATTTACAATACGCCATTCATCACCACCCTTGGCACACATCACCATTCCTTGGGACAAAATTCCACGCATCCTATTGATAAATACATAAATACTTTAATGAGTGGGTTATTTCATATTATTGTTAAAAACTTCATAAACCTTTCATTCAAATCAGAAATACATACTTGACTGGTTTGAGGTTGGCCATGACAACACACAATGCATCCTGATAGAATAAATAGATGAATTAATTTATTAAAAAAGGATAAAAAGAGAGAGGAATTTGTATAGGAAATCGCACGATCTTGAGTACAATTCGGAATTAATAGGTACGAGTAATGTTTTGAAAGTTCTCAAAATAGGACGAGCCTTTAGGCGAGTCCTATTTGAGAGTTTTCAAAACATTACGAGTAACTATTAATTCTGAATTGTACGAGAAGATCGTGCGATTTTTTATTTATAATACACTATCGTTGCCATAGCGACTTAATAGGTACTCTACAGAGTACAATTAACAATATAATTGTACTCCTCTCGTCCAATCAGAATCGAGTAATTTTGTATAGTGTATTATAAAAGGGAAGAAAGAGTGGGAGGAAGAAAATAAGAAATAGGGGACAGAAGCACGGAAGAAAGGAGAAGGAATTGAAAATTTAGGGACGAGTACAAAAAGGAAGGATGTTATCAAAGGAAAAGAAAGGGACAGGGGCAAATGTAAGAAAATGTAAAGAAAGAAGGAGAAAATCGAAGAAAATATACTAACTTGTAACTCTTCCATTGGTATATTTCCAACAAGCCCACTGCAAATTGTTCTTGGAGTTTCTTCTCCAATATCAACTGTAATGACAATGTGTTCCATTGTTGATGTTTGACTTAATACAAAAGTATACATTGTTTTAAAAAACTTACTTTCTTCAACAAAAAGAGTGTCAGCATCTGGATGCTTCTTGATAGCTGTGATTTTACCAACTCTAAAGTTAAATCTTGAAGCATTGAGATTCTCTTCTTTCTTGGCTGAATTAAAAATCAAAAATACAGTGAAAACCTGCCTTATTGCTGCCTGTTAATATTGCCATCCTGCTTTTATAGACAGCTATTTTTGTCCCATAGATTGCTGTATTAACATGTGGTCTTCAGTGATAATCAGGCCCTTAGAACAACCTACTGAACTGATCTATCTTCAGGGGGTGTACTTCGATCAAACTTCAATAATTAGAGTGACTTTTATTAACCCATGAAACAAAGTGTACAACAATACAGTGGAATCCCATCTTACTGCCACCCTGTTAATATGGGAACCAAGCTATATATTATGATCAGTTATTTTTGCTCAAGGGTGGCCATATTTATAGGATTTTATGTACTGTACTGGTCTTTGTATCACTCATGCTAATCTACATTTATAAGAACATTGGTCTTCAATGACTTATAGTATGATAGATAATAGGCAACTACACTGTACATAAGTAGACTGATTGGCCAACAGTCACTCAGTCAGACAGACAGACAGACAGACAGGCAGGCAGACAGACAGGCAGGCAGGCAGGCAGGCAGGCAGACAGGCAGGCAGACAGACAGACAGACAGACAGGCAGACAGACAGACAGACAGTACCTTATGGTATGATAGATAATAGGGAACTACATAAGTAGACTGATTGGCCAACCGTCAGACAGACAGACAGACAGACAGACAGACAGGCAGGCAGGCAGGCAGGCAGGCAGACAGACAGACAGACAGACAGTACCTTGTTCTTTGGGAGCTTTTTCAGCTTTAGCTTTCTTCTCTGCCTTCTTCTTCTCTTGCTTGGGTTTCTCTTCAGGTTTCTTTTCACCATTTTGTGCTGGACTAGGTGTAGTAACAGGGGTAGCAATGGGTGTGGCAACAGGTGCCGACAAAGGCTTTGGTAGTGGTACTTGCTTCACTGGAAAATACAATTAAAAATACAAACTTCATCTTTACCACTGTTCACAAGTGCTCCTTTACTGAAAGTATTCACTAATTTACTGTCAGTGGTTTCTGCAGATTGTGCAGAATGACCATTAATTTTATGAAGGGTGTAAACTACTTACATGGGCTTCCTGTGTGAATTCTGACACAGGTAACCCATCATTCACAGGGACACATTACCTCCATTTCTAACTTCCCAGTAAACAAGCTCCTTTTTCAGTTTGGCTGCTTCTTCTTTCAGCCTCTCATTTTCTCTTCTCAGTGACTCTACTTGTGCCTAAAAAATTAGAGATAGTCTATATCATACAGTATTTTTGGCAGTAGATCTATTAACTGGCTTCTGGTTTGTACAAAATCCTGTTTAGGGATATTAATTGTCATATTTTCTTAATTAAATAATTTTACCTGTGAATTAGGTGTTTGCTGTTTATCTAGGATTAAAACAGAAAAAAATTATATAAGCTTATACAAATAACACATTATTGGTCTCTAAACATATAGCTATGGTGCTTTGCTTGTCATCATTAAGTCTGAATAACTGCATCGTAAATTTGCAAAGAATTGCACCTAGTTGCCTTGATGAAGACATTTTAATAAAGTCAAAAATTTGGCAATAAAACATTTGTGTTTGCTGCCAGTTTATTGTTCATATATTCACTGATTCTGGTATAGATCTACACTTGTGTTTTGAAGTTTTACTTTGATGTTGCATTGAACAGATAATGTTAAAAACTGGGAAATTGGACTACCCCGTCGTATTTTAAGGCCGCCAGTTACACACCATGCATTACAGCTTATCTAACATGTCTATCTTGGTGGTCTTAAAATATGACAGGCCGAGTAGTCCAATTTCCCGGTTTTTAACATTATCTTTTGCAACATCATAGTAAAATTTTAGCTTTCTATACGTTTTAGCTCTGGTATAGGAGATGAAGGACCACCCCTATTAAATTTGTCCTTTTCGAATTGGCAATGTATGGCATTCATGGAAAGTAGGATTTTTATTTTCATACATAGAATTTATAATCAAGTACAATAATTTTGTATAATTTGTAATTTGTATTATCCGGCTGATGAATTTACTGTGTTCAGTTGAAATAAAGTTTATGTTTCTAATTTCCTATTTGATCCTATATGTCATTTATGGGCAGAGTTAATAAACGGGACTGCTGTTAGCTCTGGTATAGGAGATGAAGGACCACGCCTCCCCTCCCCCTCGCCCCTATATGTAAGGCACCTCTATGTCATGTATGAGATATGAAGGACCACCCCTCCCCTTTGCCCCTATATGTAAGGCACCCCTATATGACAGACAGACAGACAGATCTTTTTTATTTGGTGTCTTATATATCCTGTATACATTGACGTTATCCAAATAAAGTACAATAGTTTTTATTTCCATATTACACATATAATAAAAATAATGGATTCAATTGAGATCATTAATGTGATTACTAATAATTCTATTCGAGGTTCTTTTAGTAAAACAGTCATAGACATAATTTGCTACTGCTACTTGTAGGTTTGACGGAGGATCCATCAGTAGCAGGAACAAATCATAATCTGATAAAGATTGATAGTAATTATTTTCATGAAAGATTATTTTAAAAAGGTCCGCCCTGAGGTCAGAATACAGAAGACAGTAAATAAGGAAGTGTTTCTCGTCTTCAATATATGTCATGTATGAGATATGGGGGACCACCCCTTCCCTCCTCCTTGCCCCTATATGTAAGGCACCCCTATATGTCATGTATGAGATATGAAGGACCACCCCTCCCCTTTGCCCCTATATGTAAGGCGCCCCTATATGTCATGTATGAGATATGAAGGACCACCCCTCCTCTCCCCTTCACCCCTATATGTCAGGTGCCCCTATATGTCATGTATGAGAGATGAAGGACCACCCCTCTCCTCCCCCTCACCCCTATATGTAAGGCACCCCTATATGTCATGTATGAGATATGAAGGACCAGTCCTCCCCTCCCCCTCCCCCTCGCCCCTATATGTCAGACGCCCCTATATCTGTATATGTCAGGCACCCCTATATGTCATGTAGCGTTAGTTACCAATGCTGCTGCAATGTTTGGATTTTAATTTACAAAAAGCACATTATGATGAACATTAATCAGTCCATCACTTATGAAAAAGAGATTTTAAGTCCTGACCTGTACCACAGTCAAAAATAATTGTGATATTTTACCAACTGCTTTCTGAAGACAATCGATGTGTTGTTTCAGCAATTCTACCATTTCTTCTGCCTCCACTGCGCGTCGTTCAACACGTTCAAGTACCTCATTACTCCCTACCATGACTCCTCTATAAAATAAAGGTTTAAAAGTTGAAAAAGAAAGATTAAAACTGCCACAAAATGCCGATCATCAATGTGACTGAGCCCGCGGCTCACGTAAAAAGAAAGATTAAAACTGCGAGCCAGACGAGAAGTGAACAAAATTCCGATCATCAATGTGACTGAGCCCGCGGCTCAAGTACAGCGGATGTTATAATACCATTCAAATTTTCTTTTACGTTAAAAAACTTATTTTCTTTTGAAAACATAATATTCGCAAATTATGTTTCAGCAATCCCATCGAAGGAAAACGTAGAAAATGAAGGTTTTTAAAGAAAAGTTTAAAAAGAAAATTAAATCGCACTGTAGGTTCTAGTCTCTTTCAAATACTCGAGGAACGCCTGGTTGATCTCTGCTTTCTCGGGACTTACAAATCTGCAAAATTTGCAAAATACTCTGATCTATACGTACACCCGGACATGCAGAAAAATTCGCAAGACACTTTTCTCCGTATAAAAACATACATATATATTTATATAATATAATAAATTATTTTATATATAAATATATAAAAAATTGCAAACTTCGCAAATTTGTAGCTTCGAAGAAAATTGCAAACTTCGCAAATTTCTAACAACGGGGAAAATTGCAAACTTCGCAAATTTGCACCTACGGGGAAAATTGTAAACTTCGCAAATTTGCACCTATGGGGAAAATTGCAAACTTCGCAAATTTGTACTTACGGAGAAATTGCAAACTTCGCAAATTTCTACTTAAGGGGAAAATTGCAAACTTCGCAAATTAATTTGTACGGCTACGGGGAAAATGGCAAACTTCGCAAATTTGCACCTACGGGGAAAATTGCAAACTTCGCAAATTTGTACTTACGGAGAAAATTGCAAACTTCGCAAATTTGTACTTACGGACCGGCCGGGTTACGGAGAAAATTGCAAACTTCGCAAATTAATTTGTACCTACGGGGGAAATGGCAAACTTCGCAAATTTTTAAAAAATTTCTAAGGAAGGAAATCTGCTAAATGACCGGTTCTCCACCCCTGTTTCCCTCCCAGGAAGGAGTAAAAGCGTGAATAATAGAGAATACCAAAACATTTTATGCATAAATGCATGAACGTTGACTAAAGTGAAACACTTTAGGAAATAAAATTTATTTAGAAAGTTATTTGTTAATTCAAAGATAATGTAGAAAGGCTGCCTTGGGGGCTTGCGGGAGGTGAAAGGCAGGACACTTCTTGGGATCGAACTTGGCTTTATTCAGTACAACTCCCAACTGAACTACTAGCTTAAAATTCAACATCTTAAAATAATTGATGACGGGTGTTCTGAAATTGTATTTCCGTCAGCTATACTCAACAATACTCAATTATCGTTGAAATACTATTTCTAAATAGACCTATTTCACAAAAAAGTTGATGTTGCATGGTCCGTCTAAACGGCTTTTTATCGAGCCTCTGTACATGTTTCTCAAAATTTTGGAAAAATCACATTTGAGCTATTATAAAACTGTGAACGTCAGCTGTCACATTTCGTACAACAACCCTTTTTTTTAAATAGTGTGTATTTTATTAGTACTGATTTCTCTATTGAGCTTCTGTGCTTCCGCACTCAGTGGTTGAGCACCATATAGATTAGGAATTTGTTAACTTTGAAAATAATAAGTTTACAAAATAGATATGCAATCTTCTGAAGTTACTTAATTTTTACAAGTCGGGAGAAATTTGCAAACTTTGCAGATTTACCAGTTTCAGAGAAATATGCGAACTTCGCGGGTTTACCGAGCTAATTGAAATTTGCGAAGTTTGCAAATTTCTATTTAGGGATCGGATCATTTGCAAATTCGCACTGAATTTCTATATCGGAAGACATTCGCAAACTTTGCAGATTACCTGTAATTTAGAAATTTGCAAGTTTCTACAAGTCGGAAAAAATTCACAAACTTTGCAGATTACCCGAATTTATAAATCTACGAAGTTTGCAAATAATTTCTACGTACAAGTCGGGAGAAATTTGCAAACTTTGCAGATTACCTGTGATTTAAAAATTTGCGAAGTTTGCAAATTTCTACAAGTCAGGAAAAATTTGCAAACTTTGCAGATTTACCAGTTTCAGAGAAATATGCGAACTTCAGTCGCAGATTTACCGAGCTTGAAATGAAATTTGCGAAGTTTGCAATTTTCTTTTTAGGGATCATTTGCAAACTTCGCAAATTTCTATTATCGGGCGAAATTCGCAAACTTTGGAGATTACTGTAATTTAAACATTTGCGAAGTTTGCAAATTTCTAAAAGTCGGGAGAGATTTGCAAACTTCGCAGATTTTTCGAGATTCAAATCTCGAGAAATTTGCGAACTTTGCAGATTTACCAGACTCCAAATTTGCGAATTTTTCCCAATCTGTATATAATATAGTAAATTTATATATAATTATTTTTATACGGAGAAAAGTAATTTGCGAATTTTTCTGCATCTGTACAACTTTCTTCCATTCAGTATTCAGTTAATTTTGTTCATTCAATTGTTCGTGTATTTTTTTTTATTCTTCTCTCTTACAAGTATAGCCCACATCTTCTAGATGAGAGAAAATTTTCAAGCACTTGTGAGTTATTAGTTTGAAAGGGCAAACCTCTTCTTAAATTGAATATATTGGTGTTAGTTCTTTTTAGAATCACTGTTAGTATAGTATATGGGAAGATAGCCTGGCTGGCCCTTGGGATGGGGTAGGGGAGCTTAACTGGGAAAGAGAGTGGGCTCTCTTATTTCCCTTCCTCCAGCACTGGCCACACAGGCTTAGTAATGGAGAGATTAGTGTACACTTCAGGGCCGGTTGTACGAAGGGTGAATACCCCTATCCAGCGGATATATAAATCCTTATCCAGCAGATAAAATCTATACAAAATCTATACAGTGGATAACTCTTATCCAGTGGACCACTTTATCCAACTTTCGTACAACATGATCCAAAGTCAAATACCATAAAACCATAGGTTTGGATAAAAATTACCACAAAACTGCATCAAAAATAACACAAAGCCGCATCACTGCAAACCCTTACGCATCTTCCTCCTGTAATGTCCTTATTCAAGAAGATTTGAAGGCTGGTCTAAGCATCGCAAAGCAGCACCTTCCCCTCAGACCCTGCAATCATGTTGGTCTGGCTCAGTGGGAGTCAAACCCTTTAATTCCTAGCTATTCCCACACAAACACCAACAATAAAATAATTGGGCCAACCAATTTTATTTATCAACATGATCTTGCAAATGACACAATTTCAGATCAGTGAATATATTATAATGCTATTTATCGAACGACTCCATTCTTGATAGGGGTAGTACAGATGCCTTTATCTGGTATTTTGAATGGGTCACCCTTATAAGTAGGAATGCCTTCGTCATTGGTGGTGAAATCAGGGGCACATGTTTCCCAAACCTAAAAATTGCAGCAAATAATTTATTACTAAAACTGTAATACTGACAGCAAGACTGCTGATCCCCAGGGAGTTCATTATTGCTGGGTTTCATCCATTCCTCTGGGAATTCAGAAGACAATAGAGTGGTAGCCATGTTGGATGAACAAACAAGGGATGCTAATGAGAAATCTTTTGCTGAAATTCATCCAAGATGGCTGCTATGACGTCACATGCAACCCAAGAATAAATAAAGTAAGTAGTCATGCTTCATTGAAATAGGCAGTAACACAACTTTCCAATACCCAAGACGAGGACACTAAAGCATACTTGCCTTCTTCTTTGGGTTTAGTTGAGCATCTGGAGTGCCTGGATAGGCATCAAATACAACTCTATCACCAGGTACTGCACCACTTGGAGGATTTACAATACGCCATTCATCACCACCCTTGGCACACATCACCATTCCTTGGGACAAAATTCCACGCATCCTATTGATAAATACATAAATACTTTAATGAGTGGGTTATTTCATATTATTGTTAAAAACTTCATAAACCTTTCATTCAAATCAGAAATACATACTTGACTGGTTTGAGGTTGGCCATGACAACACACAATGCATCCTGATAGAATAAATAGATGAATTAATTTATTAAAAAAGGATAAAAAGAGAGAGGAATTTGTATAGGAAATCGCACGATCTTGAGTACAATTCGGAATTAATAGGTACGAGTAATGTTTTGAAAGTTCTCAAAATAGGACGAGCCTTTAGGCGAGTCCTATTTGAGAGTTTTCAAAACATTACGAGTAACTATTAATTCTGAATTGTACGAGAAGATCGTGCGATTTTTTATTTATAATACACTATCGTTGCCATAGCGACTTAATAGGTACTCTACAGAGTACAATTAACAATATAATTGTACTCCTCTCGTCCAATCAGAATCGAGTAATTTTGTATAGTGTATTATAAAAGGGAAGAAAGAGTGGGAGGAAGAAAATAAGAAATAGGGGACAGAAGCACGGAAGAAAGGAGAAGGAATTGAAAATTTAGGGACGAGTACAAAAAGGAAGGATGTTATCAAAGGAAAAAGAAAGGGACAGGGGCAAATGTAAGAAAATGTAAAGAAAGAAGGAGAAAATCGAAGAAAATATACTAACTTGTAACTCTTCCATTGGTATATTTCCAACAAGCCCACTGCAAATTGTTCTTGGAGTTTCTTCTCCAATATCAACTGTAATGACAATGTGTTCCATTGTTGATGTTTGACTTAATACAAAAGTATACATTGTTTTAAAAAACTTACTTTCTTCAACAAAAAGAGTGTCAGCATCTGGATGCTTCTTGATAGCTGTGATTTTACCAACTCTAAAGTTAAATCTTGAAGCATTGAGATTCTCTTCTTTCTTGGCTGAATTAAAAATCAAAAATACAGTGAAAACCTGCCTTATTGCTGCCTGTTAATATTGCCATCCTGCTTTTATAGACAGCTATTTTTGTCCCATAGATTGCTGTATTAACATGTGGTCTTCAGTGATAATCAGGCCCTTAGAACAACCTACTGAACTGATCTATCTTCAGGGGGTGTACTTCGATCAAACTTCAATAATTAGAGTGACTTTTATTAACCCATGAAACAAAGTGTACAACAATACAGTGGAATCCCATCTTACTGCCACCCTGTTAATATGGGAACCAAGCTATATATTATGATCAGTTATTTTTGCTCAAGGGTGGCCATATTTATAGGATTTTATGTACTGTACTGGTCTTTGTATCACTCATGCTAATCTACATTTATAAGAACATTGGTCTTCAATGACTTATAGTATGATAGATAATAGGCAACTACACTGTACATAAGTAGACTGATTGGCCAACAGTCACTCAGTCAGACAGACAGACAGACAGACAGGCAGGCAGACAGACAGGCAGGCAGGCAGGCAGGCAGACAGGCAGGCAGACAGACAGACAGACAGACAGGCAGACAGACAGACAGACAGTACCTTATGGTATGATAGATAATAGGGAACTACATAAGTAGACTGATTGGCCAACCGTCAGACAGACAGACAGACAGACAGACAGGCAGGCAGGCAGGCAGGCAGGCAGACAGACAGACAGACAGACAGTACCTTGTTCTTTGGGAGCTTTTTCAGCTTTAGCTTTCTTCTCTGCCTTCTTCTTCTCTTGCTTGGGTTTCTCTTCAGGTTTCTTTTCACCATTTTGTGCTGGACTAGGTGTAGTAACAGGGGTAGCAATGGGTGTGGCAACAGGTGCCGACAAAGGCTTTGGTAGTGGTACTTGCTTCACTGGAAAATACAATTAAAAATACAAACTTCATCTTTACCACTGTTCACAAGTGCTCCTTTACTGAAAGTATTCACTAATTTACTGTCAGTGGTTTCTGCAGATTGTGCAGAATGACCATTAATTTTATGAAGGGTGTAAACTACTTACATGGGCTTCCTGTGTGAATTCTGACACAGGTAACCCATCATTCACAGGGACACATTACCTCCATTTCTAACTTCCCAGTAAACAAGCTCCTTTTTCAGTTTGGCTGCTTCTTCTTTCAGCCTCTCATTTTCTCTTCTCAGTGACTCTACTTGTGCCTAAAAAATTAGAGATAGTCTATATCATGTATAGAATACAGTATTTTTGGCAGTAGATCTATTAACTGGCTTCTGGCTAGTACAAAATCCTGTCATATTTTCTTAATTAAATAATTTTACCTGTGAACTAGGTGTTTGCTGTTTATCTAGGATTAAAACAGAAAAAAATTATATAAGCTTATTTATATGCATATAAGCTTACTCTAGGTTCAAATAACACAATTATCGGTCAAATTTCATCAAAGTTGAGATTTACAAGTATGAAAAAGCACATTATGATGAACATCAATAAGTCCATCACTTATGAAAAAGAGATTTTAAGGCCCGACCTGTACCACAGTCAAAAATAATTGTGATATCTTACCAACTGCTTTCTGAAGACAATCGATGTGTTGTTTCAGTAATTCTACCATTTCTTCTGCCTCCACTGCACGTCGTTCAACACGTTCAAGTACCTCATTACTCCCTACCATGACTCCTCTATAAAATAAAGGTTTAAAAGCCGAAAAAGAAAGATTAAAACTGCGAGCCAGACGAGAAGTGAACAAAATGCCGATCATCAATGTGACTGAGCCCACGATTCAAGTACAGCGGATGTTATAATACCATTCAAATTTTCAAAAGAATCTATTTTCTTTTGAAAATATAATTTTAGCAAATTATTTTTCAACAATTTCATCAAAGGAAGGCGTAGAAAATGAAAGTTTCCAAAGAAAAGTTTAAAAAAAGAAAAAAGGAAATTAAATCGCACTGTAGGTTCTAGTCTCTTTCAGATACTCGGGGAACGCCTGGTTGATCTCTGCTTTCTCAGTGAAGAACCGGCTCATTAATTTTTATTTGACGCAAAAATGAGTAATGTTTTAAAGTTTTTGACTTTAGTAGGTCAGCTAAAAGCCACAAAGCGTACAGGATGGGTACAACGAGGCGTTAAATCTCCAGAAAGTGTTTCAGATCACATGTACCGTATGTCAATCATTTGTTTTCTGCTTGGGAATCAAAGTGAAGACAGCCCAAAATTGAACAAAGATCATTGCATAAAGCTTGCCTTAGTTCACGACTTAGCAGAATGTATAGTAGGAGACCTTACTCCTTCTGATGGAGTCTCAAAAGGTGAAAAACATCGAAGAGAAAAGGAAGCCATGGAAGAGTTAGCAACTTTAGCCGGTGGTGAAACAGGGAAAGAACTTTGCAACCTTTGGGAAGAGTATGAAAATCAATCAACAGCTGAAGCCAATTTTGTGAAAGACGTTGATCGATTTGAGATGATTTTACAAGCATTTGAGTATGAGAATGAAGAGAAACGTTCAAAATGGCTACAGGACTTTTATGATAGCACTAATGGAAAGTTTAAACACCCTATTGTGAAAAAATGGGTAGAAGACTTGTATAAACAGAGAAATAACAATGAGAGTTGATGAAGCACTGAAGATACTCTCTCAATCCTCATTTGATAGTTTTATTAGTACAGTGGTAATAAAACAATGTTAAATCAATATGTTCAATTGACTTTGACAAATTTAACAGAGTAAATATCTGGCTCATTTGACCATCAATATAGACCTCTTTATCAGTAGTTTTGTATGCAATACTGTAGTCCCCTTTACAGTTCCCTGGGCCATCTTGAAAGGTAGCCGTGCCTTTGCATCGAAGCAAGATGAACGGTGAGCATGCAATGATAGATACCTTTTTTTAACACCAAGGACAATTATTCACAGGTCTCTATCATTGCACACTCACTGTTGGTCTCGCTTCGATGTAAAGGCATGGCTACCTTTCAAGATGATGCAGAGAACTGTGAAGGGGACAATTTAAGTGCCTATTTCGATATTCAGACCATGTGACATTCTCTTGAGAATTATTGCTCTTTTATGATGATGTTAAAATATTTACTAATTACATGTTAAAAAATCTGACAACTCCCAAGGGTGGCATAACATAGTCTGAAATGGACTCAACAAACAACAAAGGTAAAGTGGTCTATTAATTACCCCAGGGTGGGGATTTTGACCAAAATTATTCTAAAATATCAATGCCAGTCCCACCCTCAGGAACCAGTGGTATTATTGTCACTCCTTTCTCACTCCTAAATAAATATCCCTGTGAATGTTGTCTGTTGGAACTTGATCTCAAAGGAACCTGATGGATCTACCTCAAATTAAGTCAGCATCTGGTATTTGTAGACAAATTACAATAATAAATGAAGGGTTCCCTGTGAAAATGAGCTAAGTGACTTTTTGGTGGATGTCTTGAAATATATTTTTCCAGCATAGGAAAGTTAATTATACCATTTTATACCATTGATAAAATATCATCAGTCACTAATAGGCCGTTTTCACATGGAACCCTTCATATATTGTTAAAATGCTGTGATAAATGTTGCTTCTTGAACATGTACTAACAGACAACATTCCCAAAGGAATTTTTTCTGGAAACTCATGAGAATTAAAAGAGTTAGAGAATTATTATACCCCTGGGTTACCTAGGATGGCCACCCTCTTACCCTCTCCTCTAGCTCAACAGTAAATGACAAAGAGCCAATTTATTGTTCAATTTGTTTATTTCTAAGACAATAAACCTATGATCTAGAGACAATCTCTACACCCATGACGTAGAGTGGCTCTAAAAGTATCTGATAGTGACTACACGGGTGTATCCAGAATATTTCAAAGGGGGGGTCACACTTTCCATTTTCCACCAAAGGGGGGGTCACACTTCCAATTTCTCAATCTTTCTCCAGTCAGATTCTTTTATTTCTATCATCTTTTTGTTTTCAAAGGGGGGTCACGGGCACCCTAGGACCCCCCTGGAAACGCCCCTGCTACATTACTGATTGCATGACTTGGCTATAGAGATGAGAGCATTTTGGTCCAATATGAGTTCTGGGAAAAATTCAAGATTTTCTATAATATAATTATATTGTACTAAAACGTACAATGCTATTTTGCTCCAGTTGTAGTAGCAAATGTGAGGTATACTTAGGTCTTTGAAATGTAAGTTTTGGAAATTGAGTAATTTGATATATATCAGTACAGCTCGGGTAGGACATGAGTAATTTGATATATCTCTCATCTGTACCCATGAAAAGGATTGTCAAAAAAAATTAAGTGGGTGGTGAATGAACTTTGGAAGATGGCCATTTTGGTTTTTAATTGGTTGATTTTTTTCACTTTTCCTGGCAACTTTCAGCCAGCACAAACCTCAAAGTAGCTGATCACTGGTTGCTGACGCTTGCACTTTTTGATAACCATGCAAATGGATAAACTGAAATGTAGTCTAAACTTTTTAGGCAGTTTTTGGTTGCAGGGCAAAAAGCTTATCGCTCATCTATGTTTGTACTGTGCCTGAAAGGTTTAAACTGTATGAAAATGAAAGGAAGTGCAATTGCAGCAGCAGTATTCTAATGAGGTGTAACAGCTGGATTGCAAGTGAGGTCACAGCAGTCATCCATAGTTCGGTTGCACTTTAAAAGATTTCACCATTAGAGCCTGTTTGTTCATCCAGCATCACTACACCTACCACTTCTATATTTTTTGATTCTCGTGAGATCATGTGAAACCCACGAATAACTGACTACATGACTGTACCCCCATACTAAAAGATTATCCTGCAACACTGAGTAAACAATAAATTGTAACATAATCACTAGAGAAACCAGGTATTAACATTGTTTAGTTGTGTAAATAAATTATAATTAGATGCATCTCACATGCCTCCCTTCATAGTTAAAACCTTCAAATAATATTATAATATTATATTACTTTATCCAATGTTTTAAACTAAATTTATGAATACCATATTTTTGCAAGTTATGATAACCTTATGGGCCTGGTTGCTCGAAGACCCATAAGTATACTAACCTAGGGTTAAGTCTAAAGAAAACCTTCTGATTTAACCCTGGGTTATCACTAACCCACTTTCAAGCAACCGGGCCACAGTGTGCAAAATAGCCCAGCAAAACCTTTGGAGAATCAGAAGGACCCTTGTTCATCATTTTTGGACATGATGGAAGCAAACAAATATTATCTTCACGATTTCTTTCATTAATTCAAAACTAATATATGTTGAGGTCTGAATTTGTCTGAATTGAGTAGTTAATTATAGTCTACAGTATGAACAGGATCTCCCCTGAGCTAGTTTATAGGTTATCAATATGTAGTTTAATATACCTGATGTTTCACTGACTTCTCTAATTAAAATAGTTTTCCATGCTTCTCCGCAAAGAGAATTGAAATACTGCAGTGAAGTAATTTATTTAATTATTGAATGAGGTCTTCACTCAATGTCAGAACATCCTATTTCCCTAATTGAGATAGTTTATATCAATCCATCCTATTTCACTAATTGAGATAGTTTATATAGTTTAGTAAGAGTATCACCATAAGAACTCCTAAACTTGAGGTGGAATTTTCTGCTAAGGTTCCTAGAGTTTGTATAATAATATTATTATTAGCAATTATTGCTTAGCCAGCAATAGCACCTTCCCTTATGTACTTGTCGAGAAGCTTTCAGGTGGTTTTTCAACTTCTAGGTGAGAGACTTGTGGCAATGGGCTGGTACTTCTTGTGACAGTTTTGACTTTCTGCATGTTTTGGTGTTTTAAGTCTGCTAATGCTAGTTGTAAATTTAATATATGGGATTCAATAGACTGGTTTATCTTTTTTTGAGCATCATACTTTTCCTCCATTGCCTGCAGCAAAGAAAAAATGATAAAGTAAGAGTGACAATGGTAAGAGAGTAAATTTTGTATGAGTGTGAAACTGACTGTGCTTTGCAGTCACCATGTCAGTGCTGTGCTGTCTATAACAGGACAATTATACCTTCAATAAGGAGAAATGCGCTGCATGGACACCCCCTCTTTTACATCATAATGAAAATGAGGGAAAAGCAGCAGGGAATTTAACATAAAGATCAACTTACTAATCTAATTAACAATATTACTGTTAATTACCTTGAGTTTTGCTTCATATATACCATTTAAACTTTCAGAAAATTTCTTCAGTTCTTTTATTTCAATTTCCTACAAAGTAAAGTAAAGTAAAATAAAGTAAAGTAAAGTAAAGTAAAGTAAAGTAAAGTAAAGTAAAGTAAAGTAAAGTAAAGTAAAGTAAAGTAAAGTAAAGTAAAGTAAAGTAAAGTAAAGTAAAGTAAAGTAAAGTAAAGTAAAGTAAAATGAAATGAAATGAAATGAAATGAAATGAAATGAAATGAAATGAAATGAAATGAAATGAAATGAAATGAAATAAAATAAAATGATGAATTTCTTTCCTAGAGCTACAGATTGAAATGATTTTATATGCTATCATATCAAGTAGAATTATTATTAGAAAACTACTATCAAACCTTTTTTGATAATAACATCTCAAGGTCAGCAATTTTGGAGTGTAAAGCTTCTATTTCAGCTTTCTGCTTCCTGACATTTTGCTTTGACACTAAAATAAAAAATGCTTAATATATAAAATATGTTTCCAATATTCTTACTGCAATTTTCATAATAATGCGAACTCTGACCTTCAAACAGTCTATTGGAATTTGGTTTTTTGCTTCCGCCCACTTTAAACAAACAACCAAAAAATACTCATAAAGATCCCTAAAAACCCATCAAATGACTTAATAATATGATCTTTAGATGATGATCTGTAACAGGGCTATTCCACATGAGAGTTGAAAAAAGCAAAAACAATTAAATGCTTAGTTTGCATCAAAAATGCATTTTAATATAGAAAAAAATTGTTAGGCATTTAAGAAAGATTAAGTCGGTGATGAT
This sequence comes from Telmatactis stephensoni, assembly GCA_029948255.1. Classification (NCBI taxonomy): domain Eukaryota; kingdom Metazoa; phylum Cnidaria; class Anthozoa; order Actiniaria; family Isophelliidae; genus Telmatactis; species Telmatactis stephensoni. Next base: position 197,324 of record JALIZF010001681.1, read on the forward strand.
AAGAATTATTCCTATATCAGGGGGAGTCCTCAATGTTGGCAATTGATGAAATTGACAAATTTGCTTAAAAAATTGGCCTTTTCTGTGAAGGAATTGTGTAAACTTTGAAAATATTTTTTGATGCAAAATCTTCTCTATTTGTGAATGAAATTAGCCTAATTGTGTCTCTGAAGAATGAAACTATGCATAAGCCAATTTAGTTTACTCAAAAGACCTAAATAGAGAGGGTTTTGATGGTATAGAAATACCATTCCCAAAAATGTCATGTCCGCAACAGTTTATTGTCACGTCCGCAACAAACTGTATTCCTAATAAATCCATAGAAACAAGCAATATCAATTATTTCACTTTGGATTTATATAGTGCAATTAGTATAGAGTTTAGACAGTATAAACACTTTTTTGAAAAGTTTCAAGTTCACAGGATTTTAGCTTTGTTCAAGAGTAACTTCAAACATGGTTGTTTTCCATGTCATGTCCGCAACACGTCATTTACACATTTTTTCTCTTAATATTCAAAAGTCAGCCAAAATGTTTTTATGCTAAAATCAAAGGGACAACCAGGAGTATTGATTGGATGAATTTCATTTGATTTGAAAAACATTATCTGGGTTGAATAGCCATTTATTACACTAGGTATAACCTCTGAAAGTCACGTCCGCAACGTGGAATTGCCCAACAGCTAAATATGATTTTGGTATTAGTTAAATCTACCAATTTTTGATTTTTAATTTTGATTGACGGAAGCTAATGTTTCAACGATATTAGAGGTTAACTTTATACCGTATTCAATAATTGAAGTTAACCTCCAATAGTTGAAACACTGGCTGAAAAATTGCCCAATCATGTACCCATGTATAATATTAATTTTGTTTACAAATATTGTAACTATGTTTTATGGCCAGAAAACTACACTTGAAAAGACCATACTAACTTTCTTGTATAAAATAACCCCTTAATACAGCCATTTCAGGACAGTTACTTTTGGCTTGTAGGTGGCCAATCAACGGGCTTCACAAATAAATTATTGGGCTCCACTGTATTACAGATAAACATCAGATCATGTCTGGTTGTACAATTACCTGTTAATTCCTTTTGACAGGAGTGCAGCTGTAAATTAGCCTCAGGGTTTGCCTTTCCTTTCTGATGAGAAACTTTCTCAATCATGTCTTTATGATGCTGGTTCATTTCTCCCATAATAACTAGTTCCCTTGTAAGCCTGTCTAACTCAGACCTAAGTTGCTGTTTCTCATCAAGTTTTGGTTGTACATGTTCAAGCTCTTGTTCTAGAGAAAATATCCTTGACTGCGCATGGTTCAATTGCTGCAAATAAAATGGAAAACAATCCAAATTTAGAGGCAGTTAATCATAATTCACTGAACAAATTTATGTGCCAACACTTGCTCTTTCAAAAGAATGGATGCAACTCTACAAAGAAAATTGCTACAATGATCTATTTCTCTCCAACTGAAATGAGCAGATTCAGGATTATCCTTTTGGGGGTAGTATTATCAACTGAAATAGGAAGCTATCCAGATGATCAAGAGCATATTTTGGAAAAGTATTCATAAGGACCCAAAGTTATCTCAGGAAGTTGAGTGCACACAGTCTTGCACCCCTCCCCTAAATCCACGACCCTGGTAGTAAGACTGGTCTTACCATATTCACATCGTTATAATCCTTTTTTTGAGCTTCCAGAGCTTCCTTTAAACACTTCTTGTCGTATTGCAATTGTGCATTTTCATTCAACAAATTTCTGAAACATTAAGGAAAACAGAATTTTTGGTACCACAAATGATCAAGCAAAAGACAGACAATGTCATTATTACCAAAAACATTAATGCAAGTTATAATAATGATTGCGACTAATATTACTAGACAGTCCATTAATAACTGATTATTAGTCCATTGATTATAAAATTACCTTAGCTGAGTTTGCTGTTGATTATCCCATGCAGAGGTGATTTCTTTGAATTTCCTAAAAATGTAAAAGAAAAAAAATCAAGTAGGTGATTGTAGTGTATAATTATTGATAACTATCCCCAGGAATGCACAATATTATAGATTTTGTTACTTGAAAATCTGTATCAGGAAAAAACATCTTTCAGGAAAAGCCTGTCTGAAATGATACAGATGGTGAATATTCTGCCATGGTAAATTTTACTTCAAGAACAAATTGTCATTTATGAAGTTTGCTTCCAAGTGATGGCACCCATCAATAAAACTGCAGTGTCAGGTTTAATTTACACAAGAATCCCTCGCCTCCTAAGCATGCAAAAGGCAGTATTTCAATTGTTACCCCATCTTAAATATTACTGGCAGAAGAAATATTCAGTATAACTATCAAAACTCATTGACAAATGAGTTAGGGTACAGTACTAGGGCAAGCATGGGTTGCAGCACAACCTGTTAGCCTCTGTCTGGTCAATCAATGCCTGGGCCAATTCTCTCATCTTCTCTTCTTGTAGCTTCAAGTGATCTTTCTGGAAAATTTTACATCAAAGCCTTATTAATGTCAGGAATTAATTAGGCATAGTATAGAAAATCTCTTGATATTTTCAACTACTACTACTACTACAGTCAGTCAGTCAGTCAGTCAGTCAGTCAGTCAGTCAGTCAGTCAGTCAGTCAGTCAGTCAGTCAGTCAGTCAGTCAGTCAGTCAGTCAGTCAGTCAGTCAGTCAGTCAGTCAGTCAGTCAGTCAGTCAGTCAGTCAGTCAGTCAGTCAGTCAGTCAGTCAGTCAGTCAGTCAGTCAGTCAGTCAGTCAGTCAGTCAGTCAGTCAGTCAGTCAGTCAGTCAGTCAGTCAGTCAGTCAGTCAGTCAGTCAGTCAGTCAGTCAGTCAGTCAGTCAGTCAGTCAGTCAGTCAGTCAGTCAGGTCAGTCAGTCAGTCAGTCAGTCAGTCAGTCAGTCAGTCAGTCAGTCAGTCAGTCAGTCAGTCAGTCAGTCAGTCAGTCAGTCAGTCAGTCAGTCAGTCAGTCAGTCAGTCAGTCAGTCAGTCAGTCAGTCAGTCAGTCAGTCAGTCAGTCAGTCAGTCAGTCAGTCAGTCAGTCAGTCAGTCAGTCAGTCAGTCAGTCAGTCAGTCAGTCAGTCAGTCAGTCAGTCAGTCAGTCAGTCAGTCAGTCAGTCAGTCAGTCAGTCAGTCAGTCAGTCAGTCAGTCAGTCAGTCAGTCAGTCAGTCATATCTGTTTCTACCTAACTTACAGTGGCTAAGAGTTCTTCTTGATACTGAACGGCTTTGAAAGTTTTGCCAATCAACCTTCTGTTACGAGTGGCATGCTGGTCACACTTGTGTCTCTCATATAACAGTTGATGATGAAGCAGCTGAATTTGACCTCTGAGAATCTCAATTTCATCCACTGGTGCATCACCTGCAATATAACATTAGTCATTTTATTCATTCATTTACTTTTTCTTTTTTTAAATTCCATTTATTCTGTCTATTTATTCTTTCATCTATTATTGCCAATCTAACCAATTCATTTAGTCAATCACTCAATCATGTAGATGATAGATGTATTTATTTTCATATTCATTTGCCTATTTGCTTGTTTAGTCATTTTTTCATCATTATTTATTCATTTATTTACTCATTCATCCCTACATTCATGTATTCATTACTTATAAAATAATAAAGTTACCTCCAAAATGTGACCAGTTTGTTTCTGATGAGCTCACAAGAGAAAGCCTGTAAAATGATGACAATATTATCACCATCACCACTGAAACTATTAAACTCTAGTACCCAGTGTCTATCAAAGATTCATCCACACAATTTGGATGGGTACCCAACTTAGAGGGGTGTCCATCATACATGTAGATGTTCACCACAAGAAGTCCACTTAAGATGGGTATCATCATACAGGTCAACCAGCAAAGATGGGAGTCTGTACAATATGTAGATGGGTGTCCATCACAGAGACACTTGGATATCACTTCGGATGTGTCTACATAATGTACATGCAGTTAGCTGCCCACCTTAAATGACTTGCATAGGGGTTCGTCATAAAGGGAGTCAATCACAGATAGGTGCCCTCCTAAGATGGGTGTCCATCATAGTGTGTGTATGTCCAATCACAGATGGGTATTCACATAATTTACATGGGTGTCCATTACAGGGGGAATCCATAGAATATGGATGCATGACCTCTTTAGATGAGTGTCCATTATATAGTGTCCATTCACAGATAGGTGTTAACACAATATAAATGGGTGACCTCTTTCTTTAGATGGGTGTCCACCACACTGTGTGTCCATTATAGATGGGTGTCCACACAGTGTAGATGGGTGTCCCATTATAAGTAGATACATGTAAATGTGTGTGATGACAAAAGGGTGTCATAACAGAGGGCTGTAATTTTACCTGCATAGTTCATTCATATGCACACCAGAACCAACTTGAAGATAATTATCCAGTATCTCTACTGGAGTAGGGATACTTGATGTATACTTCTTATCAACATTACCAGACACCTCTTCCTGGTCTTCCTGGATTCCATTTTGTGCCAAATACATATTTAGTGTGTCCTTAGGCTGTTGACTCTCTTGTTGTGAACAGTAAGTAGTTATAGGAGTTGGTGTTGAAGATCTTTCCTGGGAATTTGAAGACTTTGGTAGAAGTTCAGTGTCATTGTCATTTTTCTTGGCAACAAAATGTAATCCGCCAGATGAACATTCATCACTGTCCTCTAGATGATTACAAATTTCTTTAGCTTTCAATAAATTCACATTGTCCAAATTCTGTTCAAAATTTTCAGGCTTAAAGTTACCATCTGATATCAGTGATACTTCAAGACTTGGTGGAGGATTGTTTGGTACTTCACCCTTTAAAGATCCAAAATTATTTTGGCTTAATATCCGTTTAATTTCTTTCACGACATTGTCACTTGTAGTTGTGGTATGATCTCCATATGTTAGCTGTTCTTCATCATCATTTAGAGTTGCTCCAGATTTGCTTTTCTCATCGTATTCATAACTATATAATTTATCAATAGGAGTGACAGGTTCTGAAGGTAATGATACTACAGATTTCTGCTTCTCTAGAAATGGTGTTGATATCTTCACATCTAATCCATCATTTGATTCCAGACTATGAATCTCAGTTTTATCTGACTTTGGGGTTGAAGTTTGATTGTCAGTTAATATATTGACACTTGAAGTGTCTGTGGTAGTTTGCATAGAGACTGTATAAAGTGGCTTGCTTGTAACAGAACTCTCTTGGTTAACCAACAGCTTAGTGGTGGGGGTGATTTTCCCACCAGAAAGTCTTTTCTGGAGCTGTTTGTGACCTGAGCTGTTTTGAGCCAAATCACCAGCTAACGAAGAAGTGGGGGATTCCCCAGGAGTATTCAATAGTACTGGTGTACAACAATGTAGGGACATTGAGATACTACTCACAGGCACAGTCAAGTCTTGATTACTTGTAGCTGGAGACATGTGTTCAGAGGGAGGTGTAGAAAGACCACAAACATCAGTTGGACTCCACCCACTTCCACTGTCCTCTAAATTTTGAGGTTTGTTACCATGGTCACCAGTTTGTAGAGATTTCCCAGTTTGGGTTGCCGAGTCTGACATCCTCCTCTCTTTGATGCAAGGTATATTAAAGCCATCTTTAAACTGGTCCTCCGAGGATGTTAAGACTGACACAGATTTATCGAGAGTGAGGGCTTCATGACAAGATGTCCATGAAGTAGTAAGGCCACTGTCAGTTTGAATTCTATCAATTGGATCAAGAGAAATGCTTCTGACATTCTATAACAATATCCTGGGGTTCCTTTTTCCTCCATCTGTAGTTAACATGAAAAAGAAAAAAATTGAATGCATGAAATTCATCAAGGAATACTAACAGCATAATACTAACAATTCACTCACTACCACCCAAAGTGTTTATTATGTACATACTGCACAGAAATCTTTCTCACCTATGTTTTCCAATTTCTGATTGTGAATTTTCTGTTACCAAGCAGGGATGTAGTCGTACATGTTCCAGCATGGGCTATGAAAAAGGAAGAAGTAAACACTGTGCATGCTAGAATAATAATTTCACATGACCGTGAAAATGCCACAGTCATTGTGCAGCATGGCTGTGGCAGGAATTTGGAATGTTTTTATGGGCATCTGCTCTAATAAGATGATAAACACACTGATGTTAACGTAAACAGTCAAATGAGCCTGCCAGATGATGTTTGCAAAACAAATCCATGTCAAAACCTTCGATGGCAGTATGTGTTGTGGATGCCTTAAAAAAACTTTGAGCAGAGAGGACTTAAAAGAGAAAAAGTATATTTGCAGTGTTTAGTCTTGTGGGAATGGTGGTATGATGAGACTAAATGTGACCTTTGAGGTGGTATCATAGTCTGAGCCAATCATATGATGCCATATATTTTCTTGTGCATTTTGCAGCACAGGAAAAACCCTGCCCAATTTTTAAGTCGATATACCTTCGCTACCTCATCTGAAAATTTTATAAATGACAACTTTCAAGCAAGAATAGTCTCTGATCAAACAGTAATTTCTCCTGTTTGCTTCTTTGATATCCAACAGGGAAACTACATTGTAGCTTCTGATCAGAGATCCTTTACATCTAATTTATAAAATTCAGCATATAATACCTTTATGGTTGTTTGAAATAGAATCTGCTTGCTTCTGCTGTTATGATGAAATCCTCTCAAAAATGTCACAAAGTTATTGGGATACATTGCATAAATACGATGGAAATAATAATAAACAGCCACGTGAAGGTGTAATAGATATACATCTGGAATATTCCCTACAATAGAACAAAAATACAAAATTGCAAATTGGGCTTCCTGTGGTATAAGGCAACACAGGGAGTCCAAAATTAATGTTACCTGGTCTGCTATTTAGAAAAGAGGAAAGCCTAGTGTAGATCTCAAAAAAGTCATGAAGCCATGATTCAACATAGGTAGGGATCAGTGGTAGAAGTGTGGTGATGGTGAGGATGCCATTGATTAACAGCAAGACATCTAACTCTGTCTACAAATAAAAGATATTACACTTTAATAAATAAGAAACGGTGATCGACTCTTAGTGATCAGTAGAAATAACATCTGATCAAAATCTAACTTCACCTTTAAATTCCAAAGATTTTCTATGAGAAATTACAATTTGGTCAATGATATATTGTGAGATATTTTACATACCTTCATGCACTTGATCACAGTTTCAAAAAGAGGTGTTTTTACTATTTTATACAACCATGATGGCTAGAAAAAAAATTCAAACCACTTCAATTTGTGTTTGTTCATTTGTTTGGTTTGTTTGTTTGCTTGTTTTAAAATAAGAATCAAATTGGACGAATCAAAAATCATCTCCAATCACAACAAAATTGAAAAGATTCTCACAAAAATGTTTTAAATAACTTTTTGATCATTTTTTCATGCTTTCTCAAGGATCTAAAATGGTTTGTCCTTTTTACAGCAAAATATAAAATAAAATGTCTGAACATAAAAACTTCTAAAAGGCTATTTTTATGGGCATTTCTTCAATTAAATATTTCAATTACACATCAAATAATCTCTTCCAGAACAACATTAATAAACTGTCATCAATCAAAATCTGATTAGGAGCATTAGGGAAAAGTTGAAAGGTAGAAGGTCACTTACACCAGTGATTCGATCCCAGTGAACCTTTATAATGTATTTATATTTTAAAAGGAGATTATTAATATCTCCCTGTTGCTCAACAGTAGAGCATTGGGTTGGTAAGTAGGTCATGGGTTTGTTTTGATTTGATTTCAGGGTCTGTTGTTTTTTCCTGAGTTTTTTTCTTTTGTTTGACATTGACTGCTGAGAGAGTGGGCTTCCTGGGTTGTTGTTTCCAAATATTTAGAAAAAATTCTGTAATGTCCCAATTTTAGCTTTTGTTTGTAGTGTCAGCACTTGACTAGCCACTCCCCCCACCTCCCCCCAAAAAGGAAACAATTGAATAGGAACCTTCTATAGTCCATGCTTGTTGACACACAGAATAATCTATCATTTAATTATTTTTTGATGTGATAATAAACAAAGCATTTCACAATAACAAGCATATTTTCTGCAGAAGCCAATGCTCTAATTAAACTTTTTTGAAGGGTCACATCTTTCAGGAGTCAGTTGAAGTCTAAACGGAGTTGAGAAATACTGAATTGATACACGTGTGGACCAAAAGGTCAAATTTGAATCAGTTGGAGGCATTACTACAATTTTATTTATATCATAACAAGAGAATTGTGAAATACTAAGTTATAAAATTGGCAAGATTTTGGATGGTGCCATATTATTGGATTTGATCCATGATTGTGGACGTAATTACTTTGAATTATTTAACTTACATATTTACCTGTTTTCGAACAATATGGCCCAGGAGCGAGAAAGTATCGATTTTTCGTCGCAATCCATGGTGTTTCAGACAATCGTTAAGTTTATCAAACAAATGCTGCAGAAACAAACGCGAACATTACACAACGTAAAATTAAGACTTAAGTTACTACGTATGTATGTAAATTTCCAAATCACACAAAAAGTCACGAAATCAAAGTATTATTCAATCAATCCTTTCAGCAATCCATTTATATCTTGAGCATAACAAAGCTAACGCACTAACGCATGAATTAGGAATCATCTAAGGATATCCCAGATACTTACGTTAATTCGTGCTTCGTGGATATTCGTCAAAATCTGCAATGCCGTAGTTGAACGTGTATCCAAATAACAATCCACTAAAGCATTCAATAAGCCAGGATCTCGTGATTTATATAAGTTCTCGTGTATTAGTGACTTGGTTTGCTCAACTGTATCTGCATTATCTGAGTCTAATAGAGCTATCAGTTCTGTGGGTCTGTCCCAAGTGGCCTCGTTGCTCGAGGTCGAGCTTGGCCCGCTACTACTCATGTTATGAACAGAGCAGTTCTGTTATGTCGCGTTTTGTTAAATAAGCAATTTGAATAGATAATTCCGAAGCCAATGCATTAAGACGCAAGGCCGTGTCTTTTTGCAAGGAGTTCATTGCATTAGACAAGGAAACGAGCCATGATATTTTGGCCCTAACTCCATCGCACGTCCAAATCTAAATTGTCCGCCATTATTTCTTCGAATATTTTTAATCACGTGCTGTCTGCGCATATATATACGTGATATCCTGCTGACCTGTCACCTTCACTAAAAGCGTGTTTTTTCAGTTTTTTTTACGCAATGATTTTGATATATTTGATGCTTGATCTACACATTTATAAAAACATAACTGAAAAGGTGCTCTCATTCACCTAAATGTGCGAGTACAGGCGATCTGGTTAACTAGTATATAGATAGATGAGGGGGGAGGTGTGAGTTGGGAGATGGGGGTGCCGGGTCACAAAGTCCGCGTCGTACGTGACTGAAACATTTTGTAGCTGAAGCGGAACAAATTTCCTGACATTATTTATAAAGTTGAGTCCACGTCTTGACGTTTAGAACTTAATCCACGTCACGTTTGGCCCTGGGAGTTTCGCCCTTCGCCAAAGACAGTAGTGCAGCTAAAGTTTGCTGTCAGTTTTGATATATATGACGCATTTATAAAAACATTAAAAGTTGTTTCCATTAACCTTGTAAAATGTGCGTGTACACGCGATGCAGTTTAAGTCCAGTACATCGATGAGAGGTGTTGGGTGTGTTGGGTGGCGGTGCAATGTGGGGCGTGGCGCGACGTACGTGCAAAAATTAATCGAGTTTACGTTTTGAAGTTTATAAATAAATCCACCATGTCACGATTCGCCCCTGGAAGTTTGACAGTTTGCAGACATGCCAAAAAGTGGCGACGTGCGAATTTTTTTCTTTCTTCCAAGAATTTTCGGTCTGTGTCCCCGAAAGCAATCCCGTATTCCAGCTAATTTGCACACCCGAGCGTAATAGTCCTGATACCGAAACAATACAAAAACCTTCGTTTCATTTTGCTGAAAAGGCTAATCGCATTGTACTTATACTGTCTGCATTTTGATGGTTATCGCGTATCATTACTTCCGTCGGATAGAAATGCCTGTATGGTGTGCTTGTTGGCACGCGCGCTCTACACGTAAAAATGTATCATCCGGATAGAGACGGAAAAATGACTAAATTTTTATCTTATACTCTGAGTATTCAAAATCATTATTTCGCGCAATTAAAAATTAAAAATGAAAGAAAAGAAAGAAAATATAATTCATTAGTTTGTTTTTATACTTTATTTATTCTTTCTTCGCATTTCTGAGTTAAAGAAACAGTTTTCAAGCACTATATAAACTACAGAATTTACCAGCGTATAGGCCAAGAAATATAAAAACACCTCCAACTCTAATTAGTCCTTTGAGAAAAAATAGAAACAAGTAAACAGCAACAAAAATTACCTCCAACCAAATTTCCGTCATATTGCTAATTCTAAAACAGAAGTCTGCATGAATTTGATCAAAATTAACTTACAGTGGAGCACCTTCTTCTTAAAGGTGCGGTATAATACGAGCAACAAAATCCATTCAACTTGTCTCGCAACATTGCTGCGAAACGAATTGAAGAGCGATGCTGCCCGTTTTTCCAGCCCGAAAACAAACTTGTCTCGCAACAAAATAGTTTGCTGCAAGTTGAAAAAGTCTGTTGCAGCAAGTAGACAGTCGCTCTACTTTTTGCAACAAAATTTCATGTTGCGCGTATTACCACCCTAAAGTCAACTTGTCTCGCAGCAAATTGCGAAATGGCTTCCTTCGTGTTCGTGATTGATCCAATCAGAAGTCAGGATTCACTCAACTTGCAGCAAACTATTTTGTTACGAGACAAGTTTGTTTTCAGGTGGAAAAACGCGCAGCATCGCTCTTCAGCTCATCTCGCAGTAATGTTGCGAGACAAGTTGAGTGATTTTGTTGCTCGTATTACCGTAGCTTAAGGCAATAGCAGGTTTTAGTTAACTGCCTCATTACCCTCGCGATGAGGTCTTTCACAGACGAAATGCTTAAATATCCTTAATAAGCATGAAAATTCATTATAATTATCGTATATATACACCAAAACTGAGCTTTTGAACAGCCCCTTGAAAAAACTGAGATTTTGAACATCCCCTTGATGGACAATTTTATTTTGTTGCTGAATGTGCTTGTAAACTAACCAGAATACACTATAAGAGTAGAAATACTGGGTTGTCATGGCAACCTAAGTGCTGTGTTGTCATTGCAACAAGCACTATCCAGCCAATGTCAACCCAACATTTCTTAAGAATTTTGATACTTCCAATGTTAACTTGACTTGAAAAGCCTTTAGGAATCAGCCTGCAATGTCCACTTTTCTAGCCCCAACAAATTTAGGAGTTTTACTGGCTGGCAGGGGCAGATCCAGGAAATTTAGAAGGAGGGGTCCAGAACAGTTGGACAATAATGAAAAAAGGTATGATTTTGTTTTGTGAGAACTTTAAAAAAGTCTCAAAAATAGGGGGCAGCCGCTGCCCCCTCAGCTCCCACCTAAATCTGCCCCTGACTGGCATACTCCTTGAGCTAGCTGGTATTGGCACATTAAACTGATTGCATATATATGACTGCAAAAACTGTATGAGCACTGGTAGCACTATAACACAGATATTTGCCACTGTGCAACAGAGTATTTGCTTTAAAGTTTTCACACTTCAACAAATTAAATATACTCTAGACCAAGGGCATTAATTAAAATCAAATAAAAATTAATCACACTAGATTAATATTTGTTCTTCTGTTAGAGACTTGGAAGAGTCAGTTCCAGTATCAAATGCAGAATAAACATGAGACAATCATAAACAGCTGTTTGAAGGGCACTTGGTGATAATCCTGAGTTAAAACCAATAAATTTAGACTTAATCCTGGGTTAGCGCTAACAATTTTTTGAACAACCAGGACCAAGTTATCAAATTTGAAAAACAATTATCAATGTTGCTGAATTTGTTCAAAATGTTTTCTAGCACAAGAAAAAAAATACAGCTTACTAATAAGCAGAACAATTATTATATTTTAGGACTGACGACATTTGGTCAATAATTTAGTCAACTAATTATTAGTTGTGATTGTACTATAATTTAATAGATTTACTTACATGTATATAGCCTGGTCCACTAATTCAGAGTCCCCTATAGCCCTTTGCAAAATGAAATCACGCCAAAATAATTGGCCTTTTCATGCATCACAGATAATTAACAATTGAAATCTCTTTCATGTTCACAAAAAAATCAGAAGTTGCTTTCACATGGACACAAAAAGATTTTAGACCGTAAAACTAGTTTCATGTCAAACTAGGTCAAAATCAATCAGCCACTCATATTTCATGCAAAAGGTTTAGGGTACACTGTATACTATGGCAACCAGAGGCTCTGATACTCACTCTAGAGTTTTTGTTTGTTTGTTTTGTTTTGTTATGTGAGGCCTCAGTCAGGGCCAAGAATGAGTACGAGAGCCTCTCCCCTGTCCCACCCTGTAGGAATGCATTTTGTCACCAGGGTAGGCTCACTGATAAACATACATGAAAACAAACAATGTACACTGACTCAGCAAAAAAAGTGTGAGAAATGACATCTACATATACTAGTATCTAGTCCTATAGTAGTCAAAAATTATATGTAAAATATTGAGCCAGGCTTGAAAACAACTACCGGTAATAAAGTACAATGAATTGGAGCAACTACAACTACAACAACAACAATAAGCATCTTGTTTTCCTTGA